>CM077185.1:22816850-23071850 GCA_039654105.1 Coreius guichenoti | reverse complement strand
TCTGGACTCTGCTCACGCTCACGGGCTGGAGCCCTCTCTGGACTCTGCTCACGCTCACGGGCTGGAGCCCTCTCTGGACTCTGCTCACGCTCACGGGCTGGAGCCCTCTCTGGACTCTGCTCACGCTCACGGGCTGGAGCCCTCTCTGGACTCTGCTCACGCTCACGGGCTGGAGCCCTCTCTGGACTCTGCTCACGCTCACGGGCTGGAGCCCTCTCTGGACTCTGCTCACGCTCACGGGCTGGAGCCCTCTCTGGACTCTGCTCACGCTCACGGGCTGGAGCCCTCTCTGGACTCTGCTCACGCTCACGGGCTGGAGCCCTCTCTGGACTCTGCTCACGCTCACGGGCTGGAGCCCTCTCTGGACTCTGCTCACGCTCACGGGCTGGAGCCCTCTCTGGACTCTGCTCACGCTCACGGGCTGGAGCCCTCTCTGGACTCTGCTCACGCTCACGGGCTGGAGCCCTCTCTGGACTCTGCTCACGCTCACGGGCTGGAGCCCTCTCTGGACTCTGCTCACGCTCACGGGCTGGAGCCCTCTCTGGACTCTGCTCACGCTCACGGGCTGGAGCCCTCTCTGGACGCTGGTCAGTGGCTGGAGCCCTCTCTGGACGCTGGTCAGTGGCTGGAGCCCTCTCTGGACGCTGGTCAGTGGCTGGAGCCATCTCTGGGCTCTGGATGGACACAGGGAACTTCACTGGGCTCTGGACAGACACAGGGGATGTCACTAGACTCTGGACGTGGACAGGAGATGTCAATGGATTCTGGACAGAGACTATGACGGGACGAGACTCTGGACTGGCGGGTACTACGTGAATGTCGCATTCATCCTCAACAACACCCACAGTAAAAGCAGAGCCACTCAGTTGCAAAGCAATGTCTATATAATATTCTAGTGTCCAGTTCGGATTGTGCAGTGGCATACAGGAGTTGCTCGGCAAGGCCTCCTCGAAGAAATATCATCAGACATACCGTGTCCATCGTGGAGAGATATGCCAGTTCAATAAAGTCTTGCACATAGTCCTCGATAGGACGATCTCCTTGACGGAGACGCATGATCTGTGCGGCTGGACTCATTTGTGGACGGACGTTCACTCGGCTGATGGATCTGTGCATGACGAAGTCTTCTGTAACGTACTGCTCCGAGAGACACAGGTAGAGGATCCAAACGCAGCTTTATTGAAAGGGTAATCCACAATCGTAGTCAAGAGTTCAGGCAAGGTCAAAACACAGGCAAGCAGTCCAAACAGGCAAACAAGACAGGAGAGATAGGCAAAAGGGTAATCCACAGAACGGGCAAGTAATCCAAAACCAAGAGACAAGAAACCAGGGAAAATGCTCAGAAATGCAGTAATACAACAAACAAGACTTTGCAGTGAATGACAGACATGACCAGGCTTATAAAGTGTGAGCTAACAAGGTAATGGGGTGCAGGTGGATGTAATCAGGAAGGAAGTCTGGGTAGTGAGTGATGTGGGAATTGTAGTCCTTAGATGAAGTGACAGTCCGGGATGGAGTGCCCTCTGGTGGTAACCAAGGGCACTCTCATTTGTGATTGTGACACTCTGACACCCTAATAGTCACTCAGCAACTATCCAAAACAGCTTAGTAACTGTCTAGTAATCGGCCATAACACTCAAGCAATCGCATAGCAACCGGCCATCAACCATCCAGAACACCACAGCAAACACCCAGCACACCCTAGCCACTGCCTAGCATCCACACAAATCACTTTGTCTGAGAGACAAAAAAAAAAAACCCTTCAAACTTTACACTTTTTAACTACTTCAAACATTTAAAAATTATTTCCAGCCAGGATTTCTCAAGTCAACATCAACGTTTGTCTTAAACTTCTCCATCTAGTTTTATATTGTTTTATTCTTAGTTTTATATAGTGAATCAATAGTTTTAATCAAGGGCTCCCTGTCCTTTGACTCTGACATTATACTACACTAGCCAACAAGACACTCCAAACTCCAATCCCTCCAAAAACCAAAAGGCCAAAAGACTAAAAACCTTGTTACCACAAACCAGTGTGGCACAGGATCACACATACTCTGTTTGCAGTGTGTATGCGTTGCGTATTTTTTTCCGTGCCCATGTTAACAGGTTAGAGCATTCACACTGCATACGGATGAGGTTCAGCAATGCGCTCCAGGAGTGGTGCGTCTGCAACAGTGCATACGATCATTGCCGCACCAAGTCTATCTTTCTGTGCTGCACGCGCTGAATTAAAGTGAGAGTGCATTGTTCGCATATATGCATATAATTAAACTAATGCTGTCAAATCAATTAATCACGATATATATATATATATATATATATATATATATTATTGTTGGCATTTTGAATGCACAGAGATACTGTGAAGAGATTCTGAGGCCCACTGTTGTGCAATTCATCCACGACCATCACCTCATGTTGCAGCATGAAAATGCACGGCCCCATGTTGCAAGGATCTGTACACAATTCCTGGAAGCTGAAAACATCCCAGTTCTTGCATGGCCAGCATACTCACCGGACATGTCACCCATTGAGCATGTTTGGGATGCTCTGGATCGGTGTACACGACAGTGTGTTCCAGTTCCTGCCAATATCCAGCAACTTCGCATAGCCATTCAAGAGGAGTGGACCAACATTCCACAGGCCATCAATCAACAACCTGATCAACTCTATGTGAAGGAAATGTGTTGCACTGCGTGAAGCAAATGGTGGTCACACCAGATACTGACTAGTTTTCGGACCCCCCCGGACCCCCCCGGACCCCCCCGGACCCCCCCAATACAGTAAAACTGCACATTTCAGAGTGGCCTTTTATTGTGGCCAGCCTAAGGCACACCTGTGCAATAATCATGCTGTCTAATCAGCATCTTGATATGCCACACCTGTGAGGTGGATAGATTATCTCGGCAAAATTGAAGTGCTCACTAACACAGATTAAGACAGATTTGTGAACAATATTTGAGAGAAATAGGCCTTTTGTGTACATAGAAAAAGTCTTAGATCTTTGAGTTTTGCTCATGAAAAATGGGGGCAAAAAAGTGTTGCGTTTATAATTTTGTTCAGTGTATACAGTATATACAGTGGGGAGAACAAGTATTTGATACACTGCCGATTTTGCAGGTTTGCCCACTTACAAAGCATGTAGAAGTCTGTAATTTTTATCATAGGTACACTTCAACTGTGAGAGACGGAATCTAAAACAAAAATCCAGAAAATCACATTGTATGATTTTTAAATAATTAATTGGCATTTTATTGCATGACATAAGTATTTGATCACCTACCAACCAGTAAGAATTCCGGCTCTCACAGACCTGTTAGTTTTTCTTTAAGAAGCCCTCCTGTTCCCCACTCATTACCTGTATTAACTGCACCTGTTTGAACTCGTTACCTGTATAAAAGACACCTGTCCACACACTCAATCAAACAGACTCCAACCTCTCCATAATGGCCAAGACCAGAGAGCTGTGTAAGGACATCAGGGATAAAATTGTAGACCTGCACAAGGCTGGGATGGGCTACAGGACAATAAGCAAGCAGCTTGGTGAGAAGGCAACAACTGTTGGCACAATTATTAGAAAATGGAAGTTCAAGATGACGGTCAATCTCCCTCGGTCTGGGGCACCATGCAAGATCTCACCTCGTGGGGCATCAATGATCATGAGGAAGGTGAGGGATCAGCCCAGAACTACACGGCAGGACCTGGTCAATGACCTGAAGAGACCTGGGACCACAGTCTCAAAGAAAACCATTAGTAACACACTACGCCGTCATGGATTAAAATCCTGCAGCGCACGCAAGGTCCCCCTGCTCAAGCCAGCGCATGTCCAGGCCCGTCTGAAGTTTCCCAATGACCATCTGGATGATCCAGAGGAGGAATGGGAGAAGGTGGTCTGATGAGACAAAAATAGAGCTTTTTAGTCTAAACTCCACTCGCCGTGTTTGGAGGAAGAAGAAGGATGAGTACAACCCCAAGAACACCATCCCAACCGTGAAGCATGGAGGTGGAAACATCATTCTTTGGGGATGCTTTTCTGCAATGGGGACAGGACGACTGCACCGTATTGAGGGGAGGATGGATGGGGCCATGTATCGCGAGATCTTGGCCAACAACCTCCTTCCCTCAGTAAGAGCATTGAAGATGGGTCGTGGCTGGGTCTTCCAGCATAACAACGACCGGAAACACACAGCCAGGGCAACTAAGGAGTGGCTCCGTAAGAAGCATCTCAAGGTCCTGGAGTGGCCTAGCCAGTCTCCAGACCTGAACCCAATAGAAAATCTTTGGAGGGAGCTGAAAGTCCGTATTGCCCAGCGACAGCCCCGAAACCTGAAGGATCTGGAGAAGGTCTGTATGGAGGAGTGGGCCAAAATCCCTGCTGCAGTGTGTGCAAACCTGGTCAAGAACTACAGGAAACGTATGATCTCTGTAATTGCAAACAAAGGTTTCTGTACCAAATATTAAGTTCTGCTTTTCTGATGTATCAAATACTTATGTCATGCAATAAAATGCTAATTAATTACTTAAAAATCATACAGTGTGATTTTCTGGATTTTTGTTTTAGATTCCGTCACTCACAGTTGAAGAGTACCTATGATAAAAATTACAGACTTCTACATACTTTGTAAGTGGGCAAACCTGCAAAATCGGCAGTGTATCAAATACTTCCCACCACTGTATATATACATATATATATATACACACCAATCAGGCATAACATTATGAACATTATGACATAACTGTGTTAGAAGCAGGAAAAATGGGCAAGAGTAAGGATTTGAACGAGTGGTGGTGAACCGGCGACAGGGTCACAGGCAGCCAAGGCTCATTGATGCACGTGGGGAGCGAAGGCTGGCCCGTGTGGTCCCATCAAACAAACGAGCTACTGTAGCACAGATTGCTCAAGAAGTTAATGCTGGTTCTGATAGAAAAGTGTCAGAATACACAGTACATCGCAGTTTGTTGCGTATGGGGTTGCATAGCCGCAGACCAGTCAGGGTGCCCATGCTGACCCCTGTCCACCGCCAAAAGCGCAAACAGTGGGCATCAGAACTGGACCACGGAGCAATGGAAGAAGGTGGTCTGGTCTGATGAATCACGTTTTATTTTACATCACGTGGATGGCCGGGTGCGTGTGCGTCGCTTACCTGGGGAATACATGGTATTCCCTGGTGGCTGTGGCCTCTTTCAGCAGGATAATGCGCCCTGCCACAAAGCAAAAATGGTTTAGGAATGGTTTGATAAGCACAACAGTGTTGACAGTGGGATGTGCTGAACAAACAAGTCCGATCCATGGAGGCCCCACCTCGCAACTTACAGGACTTAAAGGATCTGCTGCTAACATCTTGGTGCAAGATACAACAGCACACCTTCAGGGGTCTAGTGGAGTCCATGCCTCAATGGGTCAGGGCTGTTTTGGCAGCAAAAGGGGGACCAACACAATATTAGGAAGGAATACAACATACAACATTATGGTCATAATGTTATGCCTGATCGGTGTATATATATGTATATACATGTAGATAGATAGATACTGTGTATATATAATAAACACAAACTTTTATGTTAGATGCGATTAATCGATTTGACAGCACTAAATTCAACTCTACTGTGTTTCACATTCAACATACAGTATAGCTTTTTGCCCAGGGTAAAAGTAAAACTACACCTTACATCACATTTAGAAACAAGGTGACATAATGGATGGCACTCATCTCTTTGTGGCAGTGGAAAAACAAGTTCTTTATGGTGTCTTGTATAAAGATTTAAATGCAAAAGAAAAGACATGAGAGTCGGCTGTTTTTGTCAATGGTAAGTTTTCATTTAAAATGTTTGTGATTTTAACATAAGAAAAGTATGTTTAAATGTTTTTCCACTTGCTTGAGCAACTTAATATACAAATCTATAGCCTATAGAAGTAATGAATTGAATAATATGTTGTTTAAATTTAAAAGTGAATACGTCTATGAAAGATTGTTTAACTGTACTGTGTACAAAAAGAATCACAAAGTTGAAAACCACTTTCAGTAACAAGTTTTGGATTTGAAATAAAAATAATGAATAAGGCTGTGTTTGTGCTATATAGCTGCAAATCAGTTGCGCACTGCTAACGCCTCAAATGTGAAAGCATAATGAACCTGGCTGCTTTTGCACTGCATACGTACTACAATATGTACTGCAAATGCACTGTAAACGGAGTATGTGTGAACTTGGCGTAAGATGAAGTAGCCAGTGTTTACTGTACTGATGCAGGTCACACCAACTTAAGTCAACCAACATAGTTGCAGAGGTTGCTGTGTGGAGATGCTGCCCAACTGCAACCATACAAAGGTCTCTTTCTGTAGTAAAGAAGAGGTTCAGGAATGTCCACGGAAGGTATTAGACAGCAGACATGTAAATATTTCCACATCGTTTCAGTTAAACTTCCTGGGGGCAATTTTCCTTTGCTCTCAGCACTACATATGAAGGAAATTAATCCTGGCACAAACTATGGAAGTCTATTTTCTGTGAAAAGGGTTGGGGGATGCTGGGTTTTACTTAAGTTTATAAGGCAAGAAACATTTTAGAGAGGCAGACAGAAATGGATAAATGTAGTGAGATTTGTAGTTCAGATGAATGTCTCTGAGGATAACTCCCAGGCTTTGGGCAAGGGGCCAGTGCAGAGGAACCACTGGTGTGGACAGACAGTGAGGGCCCCCATGTATGAAAGGTGCTTCATAAAAATTTTTAAAAGTCCTCATCGCTTATTTTTTCATCAGCTGACTTTAATGATGAAAAGGTGGGGATAACTTTATGGGGAAGCTGGGGGAAGTATCCTCACAGACATTTCTTTATGCGTTTCACGCACCGATGCGCACCTGCAGAGACACACACGGTGTGTCAGTGGAAATGCACTGAGAGCTGCAGATAAACACGTAGCCACAGAGTGCCTGTGTTTGGCTGATCATTGCACATAGGAAACTCTGTTTATTGAGCCAATCGCTCCTCGTGGATTGAAAACACAAGGGCAGTTCATGAGGAAAATTAGCAGGAAAGTAAAAAAAAGAGCATATGTTTCCTATGAAAAGCATGAAGAAATGTGACCAAAAGTGAAAAAACAAAAAAGACTGCATTGGCTTTGGAGTTTTCTTACAGATATTCACATTTAAATTGCCCCTATTATGGTTTTTCGAATATTCCCTTTCATGCAGTGTGTAATATAGCTGTTTGTGAATGTAAGCGTTCTGCAAAGTTGTAAAGTCGAAAGTGCATGATAAATAAATGTATTGTCTCCCAAAAGAAAGAATCGACTCTGAACCACCTATACAAGTCATTTGTATTTCAAATCCTACTGCATGATGGTTCTACGTCACTAGAAAAGACATTTGCATAATGTCCGCCTATGTTGTACATTGTCCGCCCGCAAACAACTTGACCAGACCTCAAACGTCATTTTACTGACGACTGCTTCTCAGTTGTTAGGGTTAGGGTTAGTCAAGTCAAGTCAAGTCACCTTTATTTATATAGCGCTTTTTACAATGCTGATTGTTTCAAAGCAGCTTCACAGTGTTAAACAGGAAAATAATGCAACATAATTTGATTCGGCTGTACAGCTGCTCTGGAGAAATGATGTTATCCAGCTCATTTCAATTATCATATAGTGACCATGCGGGCAGATCAGTAATTTAGTTGAAAATGTATTTGAATATTTAGTTTAAAATTTGTGTCCCCAACTGAGCAAGCCAAGCCAAAGGCGACAGTGGCAAGGAACCAAAACTCCATCAGGTGGCATAATGGAGAAAAATAAACCTTGGGAGAAACCAGGCTCAGTCGGGGTGTCAGTGAGGCAATTATTAGATAGGAATATTCGAAAGATCGGAGTCATCACGCCGGAGATAGGTTTATTGAGGATGTCGTGTCGATGAGGCAATTATTAGATAGGAATATTTGAAAGATCGGAGTCATCACGCCGGAGACAGTATATTGGGATGTCATGTCGATAAGGCAATTTATTAGATAGGAATATTCGAAAAGATCGGAGTCATCACGCCGGGGACGGGTTTATTGAGGATGCTGTGTTGATGAGGCAATTTCAGGGGGAGTCTAATTGACACGGTCTCTGCAGACACTTCAGGGATGCGTTGGTCATGTCTGGGCACAGGTCCACCATCTGGTCTGGATACGGCCCGGATCCGGCTGACTGCAGTAAACCTCGGGATAAACAGAGACTAACATTAGCGTAGATGCCATTCTTTTTATGATGTAACGAGTACATCAGGTGTTATGGGAAGTGTTCCCAGTTCCGGCTGACCTAGTTAATGCAGCCTAAAAATCATTTAACTGATTTGAATAGTATAAATTAAAAATGTTTTATGTGTATGCTATAGTAAAGAGATGTGTTTTTAGTCTAGATTTAAACTGACAGAGTGTGTCTGCTTCCCGAACACTGCTAGGAAGACTGTTACAGAGTTTAGGTGCTAAATAGGAAAAGGATTGACCGCCTGCAGTTGATTTTGATATTCTAGGTATTATCAACTGGCCAGAATTTTGAGACCGCAATAGACGTGATGGAGTATAATGTGTCAAGAGCTCGATCAAGTACTGGGGAGCTAAACCATTTAGTGCTTTGTAAGTAATAAGCAAGATTTTAAAATGTATGCGATGTTTAATAGGGAGCCAGTGCAGTGTTGACAGAACCGGGCTAATATGGTCATACTTCCTGGTTCTAGTAAGAACTCGAGCTGCTGCGTTTTGGACCAGCTGCAGTTTGTTTATTAAGCGAGCAGGGCAACCACCCAGTAGAGCATTACAATAATCTAGCCTTGAGGTCATGAACTCATGAACTAACTGTTCAGCATTTTGTTTTGAAAGCATGTGCCGTAATTTAGATACATTTTTAAGATGGTGATTTTAAGAATGCAGTTTTACAGATGCTAGAAACGTGGCTTTCAAATGAAAGATTGGTATCAAAGAGCACACCCAGGTTCCTAACTGACGACGAGGACTTGACAGAGCAGCCATCAAGTGTTAGACAGTATTCTAGGTTACTACTTGTGGAGTTTTTTTGTCCAATAATTAAAAATTCTGTTTTTTCTGAATTAAGTTGCAGGAAATTACTAGTCATCCAATTTTTTATATCAGCTATGCGTTCCGTTAATCTTGTGAATTGATCTTGTGTTTCGTCAGGGCGTGAAGAAATATAGAGCTGAGTATCGTCAGCATAACAATGAAAACTAATGCCATGCTTCCTAATGATATCTCCCAGTGGTAGCATGTACAGGGTGAAAAGCAACGGTCCTAGCACTGAGCCTTGCGGTACTCCATACTGAACTTGTGCTCGGTGTGACATCTCTTCATTTACTGCTACAAACTGATAACGGTCAGATAAGTATGATTTAAACCATGCCAATGCAATTCCACTAATGCCAACATAATTTTCGAGTCTATTCAAAAGAATGTTGCGGTCGATAGTATCGAATGCAGCGCTAAGATCGAGTAACACTAATAGAGAGATACAACCACGATGAGAGCAGTCTCAGTACTATGATACGGTCTAAATCCTGACTGGAAATCCTCACAGATACCATTTCTTTCTAAAAAGGAGCGTAGTTGTGAGGACACTGCCTTTTCTAGTATTTTTGACAGAAAAGTAGATTTGAGATTGGCCTGTAATTGACTAATTCTGTAGGATCAAGTTGCGTTTTTTTAATAAGTGGTTTAATAATAGCCAACTTAAAAGTTTTCGGTACATATCCTAATGACAAGGATGAATTAATGATATTAAGAAGAGGATCTATGACCTCTGGAAGCATCTCTTTTAGTAGCTTAGTCGGTATAGGGTTGAGCATACATGTTGTTGATTTTGATGATTTAACGAGTTTAGCCAATTCTTCTTCTCCTATAGCAGTGAATGAGTGTAATTTTTCCTCAGTGACACTACAATGCACTGTCTGATGCGATACTGTAGTAGATGGCTGCATGGTTATAATTTTTTTCATAATATTATCAATCTTACACGTAAAGAAGTTCATAAAGTCATTACTGCTGTGCTGTTTACAAACATCAGAAGTTGAAGCTTTATTTTTGGTTAATTTAGCCACTGTATCAAATAAATACCTAGGGTTGTGTTTGTTTTCTTCTAAGAGAGTCGAGAAATAAGCAGATCTAGCAGTTTTTACGGCCTTTCTGCATGCAGTCATGCTCTCTTTCCACGAAATGCGAAAAACCTCCAGTTTTGTTTTCTTCCAGCTGCGCTCCATTTTTCTGGCTGCTGTTTTAAGGGCCCGAGTGTGCTCGTTGTACCACGCCGTTGGTCTATTTTCTTTAATCTTCTTTAAGCGCAGGGGAGCAACTGTGTCTAAAGTGCTGGAAAAGAGAGAGCCAATAGTTTCTGTTGCAACATCGAGTTCCTCTAGGCTATCTGGGATGCTGAGAAGATGAAACTGATGAGGAAGATTATTTACAAAGCAATCTTTAGTGGCAGCAGTGATAGTCCTGCCATATTTGCAGCCTTAGCTAAATTAAGTATACATGATACTAGATAATGATCTGAGATGTCATCGCTCTGCTGCAGAATTTCAACGGTATCAACATTTATTCCATGTGACAGTATTAGGTCTAAAGTATGATTACGGCAATGAGTGGGTCCTGACACGTGTTGCCTAACTCCAATAGAGTTTAGAATGTCTCTAAATGCCAATCCCAATGCGTCTTTTTCATTGTCTACATGGATATTAAAATCACCAACAATTAGTACTTTATCTGCAGCCAGTACTAACTCTGATAGAAAATCAGCAAATTCTTTGGTAAAGTCTGTATTGTGCCCTGGTGGCCTGTATACAGTAGCCAGCACAAATGTCAAACGGGATTTATCAATTACACTACATAACGTTACATAAAGCACCAAAACTTCAAAGGAATTATATTTGAGACTAGACTTCTGAGTAATACTGAAGATATTATTATAAATTACAGCAACACCTCCCCCTTTACCTTTCAGACGCGGCTTGTGTGTATAATTGGTTAGGGTTCAACATGTTCATGTTCAACATGTTCAACATGGGATTCGCAAAACGCTTGCTCTTGAAAGATGGGTCAGTACCCCGTTTATTTGGACCAGCTTGCTTCTCAGAATCACAGCCTGTAAGTATGGATAATTATTGATGTACATATTTTCTACTGGGTGTTCAAAATACGTAGTTTTGTGTTTTATATTGTGTAGGTCTCCGGCTAACCGTCTAACTCACATCTTACTGAAATACTTCTACTAAGCAGCTTTGGGCCACTATTACCTAAAACTGTGTCTATTAATGCAGATTGTCTGTCATTCTTACTACTTTGAGTAAAGATAAAGGATGGAGCAAGATTTATTTTACAAACGTTTATGTTACATCAGTCATTCATGTTAGTGCTGGGCTAACGTATGTGCTGTTATTGATACAGTTCCGGCATGTGTGCCGCAATAAATTAGAAATATACACATCGGTTTGTTGATGGACATACACTTGTTAATGCTGATGGTGAGGAATTACAGTTTAAACATCTCATAATGTACCTCAAAATGAGTGGTGTATCACTGAGAAATGTCCTGCTCATCGTCCTTGCGATGGAGGTTCGGGTTGAATAACTAGTTCTTCCAATGTTTCATCATCGGACTTGCGCTCGGATTGATATAGTAAATTCAACGTCATCGTTACTGTCTTTACAGTGTGTACAATCGCTGAGCTTTTAGGAAGCCTCCGGACGGAGCTGAAGTTCAGTTATGGTAATGGACATTTAGCTTCTGAAACATGCGCTGTAAGTGGTAGACCAATCACAACAGACTGGGCCATCTGACCAATCAGAGCAGAGTAGGCTCGTGGAAAGTAGGGATTTAGAGAGACTGATTCACCCAACGAGTCGTTTGAGAATCATTGAAAAATGTGGTGATGTGCAATGTACACCGATCAGGCATAACTTTATGACCTGACAGGTGAAGTGAATAACACTGATTATCTCTTCATCACGGCACCTGTTACTGGGTGGGATATATTAGGCAGCAAGTGAACATTTTGTCCTCAAAGTTGATGTGTTAAAAGCAGGAAAAATGGACAAGCGTAAGGATTTGAGCAAGTTTGATTAAGGCCAAATTGTGATGGCTAGACGACTGGGTCAGAGCATCTCCAAAACTGCAGCTCTTGTGGGGTGTTCCCGGTCTGCAGTGGTCAGTATCTATCAAAAGTGGTCCAAGGAAGGAACACTGGCGACAGGGTCATGGGTGGCCAAGGCTCATTGATGCACGTGGGGGGCGAAGGCTGGCCCGTGTGGTCCGATCAAACAGATGAGCTACTATAGCTCAAATTGCTCAAGAAGTTAATGCTGGTTCTGATAAAAGGTGTGCGAATACACAGTGCATCGCAGTTTGTTGCGTATGGGGCTACATAGCCACAGACCAGTCAGGGTGCCCATGCTGACCCCTGTCCACCGTCGAAAGCGCCAACAGTGGGCACGTGAGCATTAGAACTGAACCACGGAGCAATGGAAGAAGGTTCAGGAATGGTTTGAGGTGCACAACAATGAGTTTTAAGTGTTGACTTGGCCTCCAAATTCTCCAGATCTCAATCCAATCGAGCATCTGTGGGATGTGCTGAACAAACAAGTCCGATCCATGGAGGCCCGACCTCGCAACTTACAGGACTTAAAGGATCTGCTGATAACATCTTGGTGCCAGATACCACAGCACACCTTCAGGGGTCTAGTGGAGTCCATGCCTCGACGGGTCAGGGCTGTTTTGGCAGCAAAAGGGGGACCAACAGAATATTAGCAAGGTGGTTATAATGTTATGCCTGATCGGTGTATATTATGAGAAAATTAATCTGTTTTGTGACCTTTGATGCATGTAAACCTGTTGTAGGAGACCTCCAAAACAAATGTAAGAGCCTTTAAAATAGTTCTTCAATATCTGGTCAATTGATAAATGCCATTCATATTGTTTGAATAAAAGCCATTCATTAATTAATTTGAGCTATTCATTATCACAGCCAAAAATGAAGACAAAAAAGAATTTGCAAGCATTTAGATCGTTAAACAACTTTGCATTATGATGATGATGAACAATAATAATAATAAACAATAATAATAATCAGACCTAAAGTCTTAGGTCCAAGAGAGAAATATATCATTAAGAGCCAAAAAAAGACATAATGCCTGCTATCAAACAAACTTTATAACACAACAGACTATTAAAGCTAGTCAACTATTCAAATACATTCATTTGAAATGCCTTAAATTCTAAAACATTCAGCTTTCTCTGCCACAACCATTGATGTGACCTGATGCTAGCAAACTGTTTAAAAAACATCTAGCATTTTAATATATTTAACACCTTTAATTGCGTACAGTGAGAGTCTTTCACATGCATAGAATTAATTTAATGTGCGGTAAGCCTTCAAATGGACCTGGCAGCATGGCCATTAAGCCACCATAAGAGATCCTCTACTGAATATTGATGAGCTGGGTAGGGTTGCACCAGACGTTCGTAAGTTCTTTCTTAAATTGGAACGTAAAGTCCACACTAGAGGCTTATTAACTACTAGATAGTTTGTAACTAACTGTGTACCTTATTCGGTTGCACCATTTATTCTTAAGGCAGAACGTAGCTAGTAGGTCGTAAGCTCTCCGTAAAGTAATGCGTAGTCGCATAATATGACGTTTACCCTCAATGATCCAATAATAGCCGTCAAATACGTGAGCAGAATTTGTGTTGAAACGCCCTGAATTTCAGTCTATACTTCATTCTAACTACTTTTGCCTCAATAACTAACGGTAAAAATAAGTTTCCATTAAATACATTAAATAACATAATAAATGTTTTTATATGTAAATAACATTTAGAAACTGTATTTGAAATTACATTAATAAGGATCAATAAATAAATACTGATACAAAAAAATAAGAAATGACATTAATTGATTATGACTGATTTTATTTAACATGCACAACACGGACCGATGGGACAGACGCACGCAGCGGCGCGCTGTTTTGGATGGGTTTGTGTTGAAGAGCTGCTAACAAAGTAATCTTTTCACATAATGTTTTCTCTCTTAAAATGTAAGCGTGTGTAAATGTCAGCATTATCATATATGTCTAAAAAATTGAAGTCTGTCATGTAAAACAAGAGCTTATTGATTCAGTTCAGTCAGTCTGCTATATTATTCCAACCGTTACTCCTGATCAGAGGCTTCCCTAAATATTTAGTTTATACATAGAGTTACGCTTCAACTAAGTTTAATGGTGCAACGCAAAAATATTTAGTAGTGCGTAAGTTGTAACTTAGTGCCCATTTACGTCAAAACTAGGCTAAGTTTTAACTTACGCACAGCTGGTGCAACCGGCCCCTGGACACCAACACTAGGGCAATGTTAGAGCTCTTGGACTAAAACACATGGACTGTAATATTCTGGCATTATATAAGTTACCATTTCCGTCTTGACGTTGCCAGATGGTTGAGGGAGGTCCGGATGATAATTTGGGGGCCTCATAATTAGGTTTGTTTAACCATGTTTAAATACATATCTATCTAAAAAAAATTCTCCAGAATCCTGTTATGGAAATATCAAGAACTAGTGGGTTGTAGAGTGATCAGATCAACTCTGATGGCAAACCTGATGTTTTGACAAGATTTAAGAACAATCTTGTGATTCATGATCATGATAGACCTAAGAACCTGTTCTTTACATAAAGTGAATGGATGATACCTCCCAAATCAGATGCAACTTTTACTTTTCCCTGAACTTCAATGGAGCTTTTCCAACAACATCATAATCACCCTTAATTTTTGAGGAAAGGCCATAATATACAATAATGACTGAAGTCATAGAAACTCTCAAAAGAGGGAAAACACTCTTTGAGACACGTGTGGAGAAATCAGCCTCACGTGATAGGAAAAACAGATCCACAATACTTTCAGACTGTGTTACAGCACAAACCACAAGCTTATGAAAAGTGGGGCTTATGGGTAAACTATAATCCACAGATAACACTTTTAGCATTAACATACAGTACTGAGTCATGGTCACCTTTCACTTTCATTGTATGGAAACGAGCAGCTTAAACATTCTGAAAAATGTCTCTTTTGTGTTATTCAAAAAGGAAAGTAAAACAGGTTTGAAATAACATTAGGGTGAGTAAATGTTTTTTGGGGGTGGTGAACTGTCTTTTTAAAGACTGCTTTTAAGCATTTTCTTTGAGATATGAAAGTATCAGGGTTGCCAACTTTTAAATTCAGGTTGGAGTGAGATTTTTTTTTGAGAGAGGGGGATTGGCACAAATATCGATTTCGATCTTGATTCAGTATCAATTCATATGTATATAGCCTACTGTACATATAAGGAAAAATAAGTTTGCCTTTTCAGCACTATTTTAAACTTTTCTTGGGTTAAATTATATTTGCCCGCATTCATTAATATTACATTACATTAACATTTCACATTTAAAGAAATTGTTTGATCATTGTTTGATCATGTCTAAATATTTAGTTAAATGCAAAACCTACAAATAAGTAAGCAGTTATGATCTGCAATACTTTTTTGAGCAACTAGACTAGATAGGCCTACATGTATATTAATTAAAAAGCCATACAGGCACCTAGTGGGTAATGGCATTATAAATGAAAATTATTATTTTTCCAGCCACAAAATGACTCTAATTTGCCTCTTTGCATTGGAATTCTCTATTTTAACCTTAATTACTACACTAATTGTAATATAAATAATACAAATATTAGAAGAAAAATGTTTTAAGTGGTCATGAATGGACCATAATTATTGCACAAATAGTATTTGGTACCAAAAGATCTCCTCAAAATATTCAATAAATATTATTGAACTAAAATATAGAACATTTAGGCTATTTAGTTGAAAAATAGTTAAGGTGTACGGTCACATTTGACCACCAATGAGTATGAGTGTGTGTGACCAATTAGTAAGCAATACCTGAGGGCTAAATACAAGAAAAATTTTAACATTAATGTTAACAATGTTGCATCTCCATCACTCTCCATAATAAAATTATACTGTAAATGTGGTTGACGTAATAATCAATGCACACTATGCTGTACTGTTTACCAAAAAATGCTGCAAATACCTGTATAGTGAAGCTGTTGTCTATCCTGCTTAAGCCATTCAAACGTATTGACAGCGCTGGTTTGTTTAGAACTATTAAGAGCTCCATTAACCACGTGACCGCGCGCGCCGCCGGGAGAGGAAAGCATGCGAAACTCTGTTTTTCAACGGCTCTGGCTTTAACTGTTATGCCACATTAAGTGCGCCAAAACGGTATTTATTGTTTGAATTTCATATTAAAACTTTAAAAAAATTAAAAGCTTAGACTTTGTTTCATATCAAAAGCAGGTTTGGCAATTTGGCGTGAGGTTTACTTGGGCAGAGTGAGATCGTGAGACAGAGCCTGAAAGCGTGTGTCTCACGCCAAATGCGTGAGAGTTGGCAACCCTGAAGTATGGGTCTGGTCTGTCAACTAAAATCACAGTCTGTGGTCAGAAGAGATGAGCACTGGAGTTGAGGCACGTGCAGACTGCCCGCTGACAGCATTAATTCAGCAGAAATAAAGTAAACATCTGTAATGTGACTAACACGCATAGCCTCAAATCTGCTTTCTGTGGTGCTCCGGAAAAGCATATAGAAACTGTCAAAAATAAAGATGTTTTCCAAGCGTTACTGAAAAAAAGTCCACTATCACTGCTATAAACAATAGAAATACACGTTTAAAAGTTTGAGGTCAGAACTTTTATGCTCACTGCATTTATTTGATCAATTTAGTAATCTTGTGAATTATTACAATTTAAAATAGCTGTTTTCTATTTCTGTATATTTTAAAAATGTAATTTATTCCTGTGATGGCAAAACTAAATTTTCAGCATAATTGGGGTCACATGACCTTCAGAAATCATTCAGTATGTTGATTTGGTGCTAAAAAAAACATTTCTTATTATCAATGTTGAAAACAGTTGTGCTGAATAAAATATTAGTGGAAAATCTGATAGTGTTTCAAGATTTTTTGATGAATAAAAAGTTTAAAAATTTTTTTTTGAATATTTATAAATATTTCTTGTATTTTTTATTTTGTCTTTATTTGAAATATAAATCTTTTGCAATAAGTCGTTATACTGTCATATTTGATCAATTGAATGCATCCTTGCTGAATAAAAGTATTAATTTCTCAAATAAAATACTACTGACTCAAACTTTTAAAGGGTAGAGTCCAAAAGCTTGAAACCACTGAAAATCTGGGATTTAAAGTCAAATTAAAACCTATAATTAAACAGAATGTGCTAGGATTTTTTTTTTTTTAAAGAATTACAATTAATAAGAATTAAGGTTCTATTTCAGAGTTTGTGATACTGATCTTGCAAACTGATCTAGTTTTTGTACAGACAGTCAGATGTTCTTGCCTCCATTGCACAAGCACAATATGCTCTTAATATAATTTTCAAATCATAAGAACATGATAATCAGGTTTTACACAAACTTGTGATGTTCTTGCAGCTCGTGTGCTGCTGTCATTAAAGCAAAAGTGGGACTCTAAAATATTACATTATGATAGTCACAGTTATTTTTAATTCATCTTTTCACTCAAACCGTCAATCCGAAAATATAATTTGCAAGGGAAAAATGTTAAACTCCTACTAGTTGGGCCATATTTTTGCACCTTTATAGGGCAGAGGTAAATAGGTAAAAGAGAAGACCACTTTACTCAGAACATCTCAGCTGGATTTCTTTAAATACTATTATGTGGCCATAAACCAACTATTGCCTCACATTCAGGGTTTTTCGGTTCACGTTGACCACAGACATGTGGCTGACACAGTGGGACTAGCTATGTGAACACAATGTGATTCCAAGCCCTGTCTAATACAACACAGACTCATATCAGCAGTCCTCTGTTACTACATCAGAAAGATGGTTTTGAATGATAATATGTCTTGTGGATCGTTTCAGAAATGACAAAGACTGAAGGAATTAAGCTTGTACTCATTTTAAATCAGATGTTCTTGAGAAAATCTTTTGATTCCAGTGCTATCATTCTGCTTGTGACAGAGACGGAGGATGAAACGAGGTGCAAATATGAAAAACGAATTGCAAACAGGCAAGAACAACATGTGATTTGTGCTTGGAGAGGGCCAGGAAGATTTAATTCAGCATGTGGAATCAATTCACTCATCAGTTCACTAGTGACTGTAATTACACCCTCAGGGAAAAATGGTTAAGCTTTATCATATGTAGAACAATGTCTTCTTGAGGAAAATTGGACAAATAACAACAGTGAGGAGCATTTAACTGTCATAATTTAACAGAACATAGGAGAAGCAATCCACATACAGTACTTGATTTGCTGATCTCTGAATCCCTCCTCTGAACGTTATACATCTATTTTAGAAAGCCCTAAACATCTAAACAGAAGCAAAAAGATAACAGACATTAATTAATCAGTTTCAAACTTCAAAATTCACAAATCAGTCTTCTCTAAAATTAATAAGAACCTCTAAAATGATTCAAGAATACTTTATCTGAAACACATTGCATAAAAAAAGTTACAAACAAGGCCTATCTCCGAGCAACACACAGTGGCGTGCCTAAAAGAATCTGTGTTTCTGAACGGAACTGTTGAGTGAATGATTCATAAATGCTGTGCCCGAAATCGCATACTCTCTTGAGTAGGTACTTATTTTGGACAAGTAATTACTTCATGACCGCTAAAAGTACATTCTATATAGTATGAGTGTATGTAGTATTAAAGTAATCTGGACGTACTACATTCGCCATGTTGTCATTATCATGTGACCTACCATATGATATGTCGTTTCACTGCATTTCACAAATCCTCTACCGTGGCCTCACGGGATAGTAAGGTGTCCATCGTGTGCACACTTCAGAATCTCGCCCGAAGTAGTAGGCCATCCATGTAATTTTTGTCTACTCTTTTATGAGTACAGTGAATTCGGACATACATTTTGTCATATACGCATTTTTCACATACTATATAGTAGGGAAGTATGCGATTTTGGATTTTGTTTCATTCCTGAATGAATCAGTGTGTTTCAACAAAGATGGATGAATGGTTTAATGACCTACTCATAAAATGTCTCTTGTCTCCACCTACTGTGTTAAACGAATCACTGAAAAATCATCACCACTATTATTATGGGCCCTATTTTAAGAATCTAAGCATATGGTCTAAAGCACACGGCGCAAGTGCACTTATAGGCCGTGTCCGAATCCATTTTTGCTAGTTTAACAACGGGAAAAATGGTCGGCGCGCCCGGCGCATGGTCTAAAAGGGTTGTCCCTAGTCTCTTAATGAGTGTGTTTTGGGCGTAAAGTGCAATAAACCAATCAGAGTCTTATCTCCTATTCCCTTTAAAAGCCAGTTGCAATCGCGCCATGGCGGATTCGTTATTTACATGTCGGTTATTTGCGAGCAGAAAAACTGAACGCTTCTCTAGCGAGGAAACGGATCTGCTTGTCCAATGATGCCTGCTTGCTCGTCATTAGTGCAAATAGGTAGGCTAATTCTGATACATGTAATGACTATCCATTATGACATGTAGGCATTTTTATATTTATGTACACAATAATAATCTTTTACATTTTAATCCTTTAATTTTTCAAAAAATTTGTGTGTGCTGCTGCGCGTCCCTGTATGTGTAATAAGCAAAGAGTACGCGCATTGTGGACCCGCCTATAGGCGCATATTACTAACACGCTCTTTAAATATCAAAAAAAAATATTGCGCCATTAACTTTAGACCAGGTTTTAGTTGGTCAATGGCGCAGTCTATTTCAGTTGCCTCAAAATAGCAACGCGCCAACAATGCGCCTGAACACACCTTGTTTTCAGACCAGCATGCCCATGGGCGCACAAATAGGCGCAAATGCATTTGCTATTTAAACAACGTGGCGCAGGACCTGAAAATGTTAACTGCGTTAGGCTGAAACTAGCAAAAAACACTTGAGTTGTGCCTGGCGCCGCATTGCGCCGGGTGTATGATAGGGCCCACTGACTAAAAATGTCAGTCTGCCAAGATGCAAATAAATTATAAAAATGTGCATAAATAATATACATGCACAATTTTAAATTTGCAATTTTGGAAAGAAACATAGCTAGTGAAATGTCGTGTTGGACTATTATTTCAGCACACTTTAATAAAGATTTTCAAAGCAGAACAGCTTTGATTCCACTTGATCTTTTTGTAATCTCTTAGAGAAGGAAAAATATCCTTCATGGTCTTTCACTAACCTGACCAGCTTCACAGTGAACACAGCCTGACCCCATGTACAGAGGAAGGGTGTGCCAATGGAAGGATATACTGCAGCAGAAGGTGGAATATAATGTGGCCCTTTCTGTGCTACATACCAGTGGCTTTAATTTTTGCTAAAGAAATGAGGCAACACAGAACTTCCTATGTCACGCTTGGCTGAAAGTACTGATGTCATTCCCCTACCGCAAAAAAAAGGCATTGGTTTTCTCATAGTAAGTTAACTTCTGTCACATTGGATGTAAACTGAGAGCAATTAACATTTTCAAGCATATTAATATACAAGCTGAAAATGCAATACCACGCTCAGGCTTATGACTTTAAGGTCTGGTGGGATACTTAATGTTACAATAACTACACATGAATTAAGAAACCTGGTACCCCATCATAACTAAACTATGTGGGTCTTGGGCCTGAAAAAGTCTTTTGGTTTGGGTGAAGTCCGTGAACAGTCAAACAAGAAAAATGACCATCTCTAAAGATGTGGTGATAATAATATAACTTTGAATTTTTATTTATTCCCTGCGGATTTTTAAACCTGTCGTTTAGAGGGTCTGGTACCATACGTGTATGCCGGCTTGTCACAAAAGGAGAGAATATCTATAACTCTGTACATAATTCCTTAGGCAGGTCTGCATGAGACCATTTAATACATTTTTTCAGTCAAATTAGGTCATTAAAAGACTTATCCTACAATATTTCTATAACATCGTAACTCATGACCTTATTTCCATTTAAAGAGAATCAGCTTAGTGTATTTCATCATGGCTGTGCAATAAATTCTCTGTGAATATCAATTCCGTTGGCTGGTTTTACTCTATTAAAAAAGTTCAGCTACAAACATGATTTGTATGCAATTCTTTCTGTCATTGCAAGTCTACAGTATGATTTCTAGTTTAAATTATTCATGAAATAGTGGTCTAGCAGTACATGAGCTCTGACACATGAAACCCTGGTGCAGATTTGAGGGAAAAATTTACAGTTTATGTTAAATTTAGGCTTACAACCAGGATTAGGTGCTTCTACATCAGTGTTCACCTATCATTTCCCTCTGATTTTATGGATAACTTATGGGTAGGGTTAGGGGTAGGGATAGGGTTAGGACTAAATTTTCGGATGGGAATGTTGTTCTCGGATCAACAAAATATGCTGTTCCAGGAAAAGGCAAATACAGTTTAAAAAGAAAAATACTTTTTTTAGCCAATTCTTTTTTTAAAACAACTCAGTTGAAGCAGTTCACAATTGGTCTGAATGATTCATTAGTAAATTAATTTTAATTTATATCCTATGAAAGAAATTATAAAACAGAAATAATAGACAGTTGTGACATTCTATATGTTATGTTCTCATATGATCTTTTAATCAATTTTTTTTTTAAATTAATGAAATTAAGATAGTTCCCTGAAAAGGGAATGAGACGCTGCGTCATTACTGTGGGAATGCCTCTGCGTGATTGCATCGTGAAGCACGTATGGAATCAGTCCAATGGAGTGACGGAACGTCATAGGCGGGTGACGTCATCGACCAGGAAACTATAAAGCACACCTGCACCAAACAATGTTAGCTTCTGTGTCTTCAGCAAGCGCTCTGTGTGAATCATTGTCTGTCAAAACTTGGTGTTTTTGTCCATCTTTAGTTTGAGCTAGGCAGGAGTTTTTCACCACACACACACAAAAAAAAAAAAGACAAAGAGTGACACTATGGCGAGCGAACAACATTTCAGAAAGTGTGTTCATCCCTGCCCTCGTTTTATCACGGGTGGGGATATACACTCTATGTGTGTTGCTTGCATGGGAGTGCAGCATGCTCAGGCAGCTCTCGAGGGAGCTGGTTGTGAGCATTGTGAGCGTTTGCCCATGAGAACGCTGCGCTCCCGCCGAGCACTCTTCGAGGAGAGCGCTTCGGCTCACGGTCCCCGCTCATAGTCCCTGGGGATCGCAAATGGATCTGACAAAGGGGTTAGAGACGGGTGCTGCCTTATCTCTGCCTTCACCTGTCAGATCCAGTACCTCTATCCAGGGTTTGGAAGCCCGCGCTGCGGTTTCTTCCGCTCCGGTTGAGGCACCGGTATTGAAATTATCCAGTTCTGAGGAATTGGATGTTGTTAGTATCGCGGCATGAGAAATGCAAGATTAGTCACTTCATTCTCCTGCCAGTGAGGAGCTTATGGAGGTGTTCAGTCGTGCGGTGACCAAGCTGAGTTTAGATTGGCTCCCTCCACGAGGAAACTTTATGCCCTGAAGTGGAAACTATTCACTTCATGGTGCGGGAATCACCAGTGGGACCCAGTTAACTGTATCTTTGGGGCGACACCCGTTGATCACTCGTTTCCTTCGTGGTACTTTGAGGTTGAAACCTGCAGTTCGCACTAGAGTGCCGACCTGGGATTTGGCCGTTGTAACCTTAGTTCCCTGAAGAGGGAATGAGACGCTGCGTTGCCCTGCCATACTCCCTGCATACCCGTGATCGTCTTGCGTCAGTCTTTTCAGAAGCTAACATTGTTTGGTGCAGGTGTGCTTTATAGTTTCCTGGTCGATGACGTCACCCGCCTATGACATTCTGTCACTCCATTGGACTGATTCCATACGTGCTTCACGACGCAATCACGCAGAGGCATTCCCACAGCAATGACGCAGCGTCTCGTTCCCTCTTCAGGGAACTAAGGTTACATACGTAACGGAGACATTTCCAGAGTCCAGATCAGATAGGATCAGATAAGTTCTGATCAATCTTTATCCCAAATAACCCTAACCCCAAAAGTCAAGCCTTTTAGAAGCTATCCAGATGCTGCCGAGGGTAGATCATGTTCATGTTAACTTAAAATTTCACATACATTCTATATGAATAAATTTTTATATAAGTTGTATATCAAAAACTTGGAGGCACAGCTGTTTCTTCTTATAAACAAATACACATTACATTTTTCCATACTTCACTCTTTGGAAATAATCAGTTAATTGTAGAACTTCAGTTTTACTATCCACATGCTAAGTTTCAGACAATAAGGCCTACAAAGTAAATATTCACAAGAGACATAAGGTGGAGATTGAATAAAAACCCCTCCCAATAAAATGTATGTGTGTGGGGGGACAGAAGAGTTACTGGAAGTGAGGCAGCATGGAATGGAAAGTGAAAACGGAGACAGCATTAATGAATGACGGGTACGTGCCAACCATGGTCCATATTCAAGCTTGGAAGACACAGCAGGGAAAGCAGCTCCTGAAGTTATATATATATACAGATGTGGGGGGTTAGTTTAGTGATGTAGGAGTACTGAGTCTGTGGTTAGCCTTTAAAGGTGGAGACTTGACCCCTTTGTTGATAAGGACAATTAAAATGTATATACAATACATTAACAATAATATAAAATTATTACATATTATAATTATTAAACAAAAGTAATATTTAATACATTTATAAATATATTTTATATATTATTTTATTAAAAATATTAATATTACAGAACATATATGCAATATTTTAATATTACTAAATAAACGTGGGAGACATTTTCATTTTTTCAAAAAAAATATTCCATTTGAGATCAAGAACAATAATTGCCAGAGCCCCTGCAGTTCTGGATGCCCTATAGGGAAAATAGTTTTTAAAGCAAAAGAGGCCTTTAGGTGCCCATTTACTTGCTTACCATTTAAAAGTTTTCAGATACTGCCAAAACAGTGTTATTCAGAAAGAAAACTGTGTTCAATTCAAAGCTGCACAACAACATGACCATGCATCTCACACGACTCACTGCTATCAAGGTCAACCCATTATTAGCTCTCAGGAGAGATCGATAACAGAGAAAACAATCAAAACCAGGTGGAGGAAAACATGTTTAAATATTTAAAGGTACACTATGTAACTTTTGACGCTCTAGTGATTAAACAAAACTGCATGCGTCTTGTGGACGCCAGCAGTTGGCGTCCCGCTCAGTCTAAAATATTCTGAATATATATATAATAGGCATACCGTAGTGATTCATGATAAGACAAAAACAGTTTGGAAGATAGATTCATGATACTCGCTTGTTATATAAATTTTGAAAACTAAAAAAGTTACATAGTGCACCTTTAAGACATGAACTGCAGAGAGAGCATGGAGAAAACTCATGCCTCAAGGCTCTGAGCTATGACCCCCAAGTGAAAAAAATGTACATTTAAAATCCTGTATTAGGGTGCTGCAACAAAGAGAGAGAGAAATTGGTAAAAATGCTATGACCTCTATGACCTTTCAAACTACTGAATAATGGAAGTTATCACTGAGATACCATGATATCTGTTTTAATATTCTGAATTATATATATATATATATATATATATATATATAAATATGGGAGATACATTGATGTGTACAAGTGTGACACAACAACAGTAGTATTTTTTAAAAATATGGTGGATTTGCTCGACCACCATGACAGTCGCCGCGAATACAAATGGTGAAACGGTACCAGTGCTGATACTGGGGGAATATCGCATGGCTGGAAAAGGCTCTCAGTCAATCAGTTTCTAGGACCAGAAAGAACTGTCATATATATCTTTATTTTGGGTTTAGTTTTATTCAGTTTTATGTCATACATCATTGACTGCAAACCTCCCCTAGACAGAGTGAGTGAAGGACAAGTCTCTAAGCATCTTGTCTTGCTTTGTCCAGCCCACAACCTCTATTATCCCTTTCAGCAGTGATGCAAGTAGACCAGCAATTACATAATGAGCTTATAAACTGCACAAATAAGAGAATATGAGAATAGCAAGAGGGCTCCGTTCCATGCCACTGGAATCCTCACCTATGTCCCGTAACAGAATGCCTGGAATGTCCTGAAATCTCCCGTTCCAGGGGGTCACCATAGGAACAACATGGCATCAGTCCAGCTGAGAGCAAACAGAGCAGCTATTGTTCTATTACTCAGCGATCCGTTGACCCCCTACAAACACACACATTCATATGCAAACAGTAAAATCCAACAATTTGTTTTTGTTTTGAGGCAATGGCTTGTGCGAGCAGCAGCTCCCCATGGGATGCAGGTGATGATAGCTGGAAGATCAAATTCATCATCGCATATTATAAACCAACAGCTCATCCAAAACCCTTGTTAAAACTGGCAGCTTTTAAGAAGAGCGTGAGACATAAAACAATAAAATGATTATTACAAAATGATTAATTGTGAGCCGTGGTGTGGGTCTTTTCTCACAGCTGCCTTCACAAAACTATATATTTTGGATAATTCTCACTAACATCAAGAAAGAAATTTAGTCATGATGTATGAGTCCTGCAGGAAGACAAGAGACAAAATGTGCATAGTTAAGAAATACCAGACACTGAATGAAAAAAAATATGCCATCATACGAAACGCATCATTAACTCGTCAGCTGATATATGTAGACATTTCGCATAGTCACAAAATCTCAGTGTTAAAGCATAATTTAAATGACATGAACAGTGAACTTTATCAGTAAGTCTGTTGTTTTAATGGTAAAACTCAGGTTCAGTTTGTTAACATCAGTTAATGTTTTACCTATCATGAACTAATAACAAATATATTCATTAAATATTCATTCAATTATACATTTATAAATCCAGGTTATATGTTATTTTCTACATACACAAACATTTTTAACATTTAAAGTTGTACACATGTATTATGAAAAAAATGAATTAATAAAAAAGTATTGTATTATAGTATACCTTAATGTTAACAAATTTAATCTTATTTTAAACCTAACAAAAAACAGAAACATAAACTACTATACAAAGAGTCACAGTCACTCTTGGTTAATGTTTTGTGCTATCAAAGGTCAATGCTTCAAATACACCCTGACATCATCTAAGAATGGCGGTCCAGACCAGCGGAAGCTTTCTAGAGAGCAAACCACATGGCTGCTGATTAGCAGAGAAATCAGTGACCTCACTCTCCCTCTGGGCATCAAACTCATTTGTGTAAACGACTGCAGTATAACTGCTAGCTAAGAAGACCAAGTACTCCTACAGATGCTTGAGAAGTTAAATTAAACAGGTGTATTTCTTTGGCTGCTCGGTATACCTCCCTGACGGTGCAGTTCAGGTGTCATTTTTATCAGGCTGTTTGGGTGGCCTTTACCATGTGCAGCATGAACACGTTTCCAATGTCCAGCTATGCAGGTCGTAATCTATGTTCAAGATGAACTTGAAATAAATTAATGTCACATCATCCTTCTAATCTGTCTCCATGATGCGTTCCATGGTTGCCAGTCAAATTAGTCAATTATTTTACACACTAATAGCTGTGACAGACATTAGATATTCAGATGCACAGAGGCCTGCAGTCTAATCACTGATAATGCTGCCTAGATCTACATGTTAGGGTCAATAGTTACACCCTTGCAGTTAACAGCATTTTTACAGGAAATACAGAGTGTCTTAATATTTATATAAGTATTGTTCACTGAAATATGCTTATCTCTGGAAGTCAGTGGTATAGGTTGTCTTCCATGTTTTTAGGCATATATTTCTAATATTTGTGATTTTAGGGAAATTACATGAATATATATATATATATATATATTTATTTATTTTTTTATTTTTTTCTAAATCATCTCCAATGGTTAATAAGCTGCCAAGATGTATTAACAAAAATATATAACATAATTGGCAAATTGGCTTGGCATTTGCCAACCAGAGAACCAGAGAAAGTAATGTGAAAGAAATGGACAGTATATAGATTGCTATTCTTCAGCTAAACTTCCTTGAACAAAAATATAAATGTCCTTACCAGGATCTTTATGACAAGGAGTTGCTTTGTGCTCTATCATACGTAATGGTTTATTAATCCAGGGCTCAAGGGAGTCTTTAACTTAAGGGTAATAGAATGTTTAACTGAAGGGTAACTGAACTTAAGAGTCATTCTTATCCCACTGAATGATTCTCACAGACTCATGGTGCCTATAAAGTGTCTGTTAATGAATAAGCAGGAAATGCTTTTTCTATCTTGTTTATCTTTCATGATGTTATAATTTTTATCCATGTCATTTATTTCATGTACATGGTCATTTAATTCTATAGCATTATATAGCATTGGCAGCAAGTAACAAATGTTATAACTTTAGTCTTACCAAGAGAAAAATATGTGGCATAAGGAACCAAGTTGATGGTCATAAATCTTGTTGACATATGGTTTTCCCTCTCGGTTTTGTGCCATGGTTATGCGGCACCATCTGCATTCTTCCTGAGCTTAAAATAGAAAAAAGAAAAAAAAATCAATCAGATGTAAAATTGTCAATCAAGTGACAGCATCTGAGGCGTGGCAGAAAATTGTTCAGCAAATTGTTTTCACCACAATTTTATGTTCTACATATATGATGCTTTTAAAGCATAAAATGGGCTTCAAATTATGCTCACTTGAAAAGTGATAAACTAGTGCCTTGCACTACACAGTATGGCAGGAAGTACAAATATATAAATGTTTTCACTATTCAAAATCAGCACAAAGTATCCATTCCTGAACAATTTGTTATAGCCAAGTGAAACTCATCTAGATTATTTCATATCCAGACACGTCTCCAATGTCCAGCTATGCAGGTCATAATCTATGTACAAGATGAACTTGAAATAACATTAATGTCACATCATCCTTCTAATCTGTCTCCATGATGCGTTCCATGGCTGCCAGTCAAATTAGTCAATTAGTTTACACACTAATAGCTGTGACAGACATTAGATATTCAGATGCACAGAGGCCTGCAGTCTAATCACTGATAATGCTGCCTAGATCTACATGTTAGGGTCAATAGTTACACCCTTGCAGTTAACAGCATTTTTTCAGGAAATACAGTGTCTTAATATTTCTCAGTCAAACTAGTCTTCTTCAACTCTCCTTTCCCCCTAATATAGCCTAGACACTTTCCCTTAATCTTTATAGTTTAAGGTTGCATTTCACCCGAGACCCATCTCTCAGCTCATATTCTCACTCTATGGATGAGCAGAGAGATTACAGACTTGTTTAGAGGAGATATTATCTCCTGCAAGGCTTGTTTGGCTGAGGTGTGAAACTCACACTGGTCCCCCCTCAACTTCAGCAGGGCAGTGACCTCCACTGGCCACCCACCAGCACACAGAACAGATCGCGTTTGTCAAGGTTTCATTCCTGGGACGGGACGAGGAAGTTAAGAGCCACTCTGTGCGGTCTGAGAACATCTATTTATGGCTTTTAACCTAAGCTTGAGAACGACCAAGACTGATGTGGTGGTGTGATGTTTCAGAGCACATTTCCTTGACTCAGGAATGCATGGCAAAGGGGCCCAACAAATTTTAGTCACACTTAAAAGTGAATGAAAAAATAAACAAATGTATACCCAGTATACACCACAATAAACTGAATGTCAATTTGAGAATACTTTGATGTTTTTTAAAACACACCAAGGGTTATATAATTTATTTGAAGTGGATCCAAAGGCACAGGTTTCAAATTTAAATTATTAATACAAAGCAATTCAGAAAAAAATGGTAACACTATTTTAAGGTGACTTAGTTACACGTTACTACATACATGATTAATAACAGAAAATTATGCATAATTACAAGTAACTAACCATAACCAAACCCTAACCCAAACCGTAACTCTATAGTAAGTACATGTAGTTAATTAATATTACTCAGTACTTTGAGTAAGTAAAGTGTATCCCAAAAAACATTACAGCAAATCTTTGTTATACATTTTGCTTTAATTAAAAAAATTATAATAATAATTTATTATTATTAATCAATAAAATACATAAAGTCTTTAAGTAATGTTATACTTTTTATTTTATATTCAAATATAATAATAATAATAATAATAATTACTATTATTATTACACAAAAAAAACAATAAAGTAAGTGTGTGTGTGTGTGTGTGAGTGAGAGAGAGAGAGAGAGAGAGAGAGAGAGAGAGAGAGAGAGAGAGAGAGAGAGAGAGAGAGAGAGAGAGAGAGAGAGAGAGAGAGAGAAAAAAAAAGAAATCTACTCTCTGTCTATGCTAAATAACAAAATATATTTTGGAGAACGTTTGGGTTTAAACAACATTGTACCCCATTGACTTTCATTGTATGGACAAAAACACATTTTTCAACAACAACAAAAAAATTGTATGTTCCACATGAGGAAAAGGTCATACAGGTTTAGAACGACATGATAGTGAATAAATGATGACAGAATATTTTTTGTGTGTGTGCGAATTATTCCTTTTCTCTTTCCTGTAAATTATGCTTTCATAGAAACACACACAAGCACATCTGAAGAATGTCTTACCCTCTTATGTCTTTAAATTCATCTCTTACATAAACATGGCCATTATGGTTTACACCAAATATTAAATTCAAAACACAACATTTGTCAGCCATTCCCTGAAGAGATAACCACAAATGTAAACATTTGGTCATTGGGAAAACCAGAAAGGTTAATGTCAAATACTTCAAAATAAGACTCGTCTTGCGTAATATTTGTTTGAAGGAAAATGAAATGTCACTCTCGATTATTATTAGCTATAATAGCTAAAGACTGGAGGGTATTACACATAATTGCTAAACATATGCTACAGAATCCTACAAACACTGTGGCTCTGATTTAGTCTGAAGCTCAGACTGTTTTGTCATACCTTATGGACAGACAAGCCACAAAGAATCTCATGACACTGCAAAACAGTCCGGGTTACTTGACTGTAACCCTGTTCCCTGATAAAGCGGAACGAGATGCTGCGCTGCTTAGCGCTTTGGGCTTTGGGAACGTCTTTATCGTGACCAGCTGTGAATATAGTGTGTAAACACGTCAATGGAATTGACCTAGAGCTTTTATAGCCTCTGTTAGTGACATCATCAGAATGCGCCAGCATCAGAGGCTATAAATAGATGAGCCACAGGTGCATCGTCAGGATATTTTGTCTGAAGAGCAGTCCTGGGACATCTTCAGCACGGCAAAGCAACGCAGCATCTCGTTCCGCTTTATCAGGGAACAGGGTTACAGTCAAGTAACCCGGACCGCTCCCTTTCAAAAGCTATACTCAATGCTGCGCTGCTTAGCGCTCTGCTTTTTGTGTCTGGACCCCTTACGGTTGTGTAGGTGTGCTCACAAGAACGCAAGAAAGCCTCAGACATTAGCTTGTGATGTCGACTCAAGGACGTGAGAGCCCGGAGTGGCATGAGCATCCAAACTAAAAAACTTTATGAATGTGTGTGGAGAGGACCAACCCGCTGCATCACAAACAAGTTGTAAGGGGGCACCCCTTGCTAAAGCAGTAGAAGACCCCCCTGGTGGTGTGAGCCCTTAAGCCTGTTGGCGAAGCTTGGCCACGCGCCTCATAGGCGAGAGCTATAGCATCCCTGACCCAATGTGACATGGTCTGTTTGGTGGCGGCCGCACCTCTGTTACGGCCCCCATAACAAACAAACAGTTGCTCTGACTTACGCCACTGGCTAGTGCGGTGGACGTAGGCCTGAAGAGCACGAACTGGACACAGTCTATGTAGTTTCTCCTGATCCGGCGTTGCAAACGGCGGAGGGCAGAAGGTCTCAAGAGTGACAGGATGTACAGTCGAGAAAGGAACTTTAGGCAGGTAGTCAGGATGTGGTTGCAAAATCACTTTCACCAATCCTGGGGCAAAATCTAAGCAGGATGGCGATATGGACAGAGCCTGCATGTCCCCTATTCTTTTTAAGGAAGTTATAGCCATGAGAAAAACCATCTTTAGGGTCAGAAGTTTGTCAGACGCTGACTCTAGAGGTTCAAAGGAGGTCTCAACCAGACCCTTGAGGACTATATCTAAGTCCCATGAAGGGATCTTGGTTCTTACGGGAGGCCTCAATCGCACGAATGAAACGAGCGAGCAGAGGATGTCTCCCGAGTGGCACCCCGTCAACCAAGGCGTGGCAAACTGAAAGTGCGGCCACATAAACCCTGAGAGTGGCGGGGCATGTGCCTGTTGACAACTTTTCCTGCAGGAAGTCCAGAACTGAAGCAATCTGACAATTGACTGGATCTGCATTATGTGTCGTACACCATCTTTCAAAGACACCTCATTTACTGGCATAACTTTTTCTAGTGGAGGAAGCCCTAGCACTTAGAATGGTCTCAATAACGTCAGGCGAAAACCCAGTGTCCCTCAGTTGGTACCCATCAGGGGCCAAACATGAAGGTTCCACAGGTCGGGCCTGGGATGGAATATCGTGTCCCCCGCCTGAGACAGAAGGTCCCTCCTCTCCGGAACCGTTGAGGAGAGACATTATCCCCGAGAACCATACTCTGTTCGGCCAACGCGGCGCTATCAGTAAGATGCAAGACCCTTGCTGGCGAACTCTGGCTAGAACTCCCGGGAGCAGAGAGACTGGAGGAACGCATACAGGCACATTTTGGGCCATGTGTGTGCCATTGCGTCCAGACCCAGGGGGGCTGGGTGACTCAGAAAGAAGTAGAAAGGACATTGCGCTGTCTGATAAGAGGCGAAGAGGTCCATTTCAGCTTTGTAAAATCTGGTCCAGATCTGATTCATTACTTCTGGGTGGAGTTTCCATTCCCCCATCTGTAATTTCTGTCTGGACAGTAAATCCGCTCCCACATTCAATTGCCCCGGAATGTACAAACCCGATTCCAAAAAAGTTGGGACACTGTACAAATTGTGAATAAAAACAGAATGCAATGATGTGGAAGTTTCAAATTTCAATATTTTATTCAGAATACAACATAGATGACATATCAAATGTTTAAACTGAGAAAATGTATCATTTTAAGGGAAAAATAAGTTGATTTTAAATTTCATGGCATCAACACATCTCAAAAAAGTTGGGACAAGGCCATGTTTACCACTATGTGGCATCCCCTCTTCTTTTTATAACAGTCTGCAAACGTCTGGGGACTGAGGAGACAAGTTGCTCAAGTTTAGGAATAGGAATGTTGTCCCATTCTTGTCTAATACAGGCTTCTAGTTGCTCAACTGTCTTAGGTCTTCTTTGTCGCATCTTCCTCTTTATGATGCGCCAAATGTTTTCTATGGGTGAAAGATCTGGACTGCAGGCTGGCCATTTCAGTACCTGGATCCTTCTTCTACGCAGCCATGATGTTGTAATTGATGCAGTATGTGGTCTGGCATTGTCATGTTGGAAAATGCAAGGTCTTCCTTGAAAGAGACGACGTCTGGATGGGAGCATATGTTGTTCTAGAACTTGGATATACCTTTCAGCATTGATGGTGCCTTTCCAGATGTGTAAGCTGCCCATGCCACACGCACTCATGCAACCCCATACCATCAGAGATGCAGGCTTCTGAACTGAGCGCTGATAACAACTTGGGTTGTCCTTGTCCTCTTTAGTCCGGATGACATGGCGTCCCAGTTTTCCAAAAAGAACTTCAAATTTTGATTCGTCTGACCACAGAACAGTTTTCCACTTTGCCACAGTCCATTTTAAATGAGCCTTGGCCCAGAGAAAACGCCTGCGCTTCTGGATCATGATAGATATGGCTTCTTTTTTGACCTATAGAGTTTTAGCTGGCAACGGCGAATGGCACGGTGGATTGTGTTCACCGACAATGTTTTCTGGAAGTATTCCTGAGCCCATGTTGTGATTTCCATTACAGTAGCATTCCTGTATGTGATGCAGTGCTGTCTAAGGGCCCGAAGATCACGGGCATCCAGTATGGTTTTCCGGCCTTGACCCTTACGCACAGAGATTGTTCCAGATTCTCTGAATCTTTGGATGATATTATGCACTGTAGATGATGATAACTTCAAACTCTTTGCAATTTTTCTCTGAGAAACTCCTTTCTGATATTGCTCCACTATTTTTCGCTGCAGCATTGGGGGAATTGGTGATCCTCTGCCCATCTTGACTTCTGAAAGACACTGCCACTCTGAGAGGCTCTTTTTATACCCAATCATGTTGCCAGTTGACCTAATAAGTTGCAAATTGGTCCTCCAGCTGTTCCTTATATGTACATTTAAGTTTTCCGGCCTCTTATTGCTACCTGTCCCAACTTTTTTGGAATGTGTAGCTCTCATGAAATCCAAAATGAGCCAATATTTGGCATGACATTTCAAAATGTCTCACTTTCAACATCTGATATGTTATCTATATTCTATTGTGAATAAAATATACGTTTATGAGATTTGTAAATTATTGCATTCCTTTTTTATTCACAATTTGTACAGTGTCCCAACTTTTTTGGAATCGGGTTTGTACACTGCCCTGAGTGACAGGAACTTGTCCTGGGCCCAGGGAAAATCCGCCTTGCTATTCTGTTCAGATTGCGTGAGCGCAGACCTCCCTGGTGATTTATGTAAGAGACTGTCGCTGTGTTGTCCACCCGCACTAGGACATGACAGCCCCTCAACTGGGGGAGAAAGTATTTCAGGGCCAGAAATACAGCCATCAACTCGAGGCAATTGATGTGCCAATCGAGCTGATGACCCTCCCATTCCCCTTGAGCTGTACAACCACTTAAGACCGCACCCCAGCCTGTCAGGGAGGCCTCTGACGTTAACAATCTGCGACGACAAGGCGCCCCTAGAGTGGGACCCAAGGCAAGAAACCGGGGTCTGAACCACATAGTTAGTGTACGAAGCCACGCGGCGCACCACTTTTATTTGCCTTTGAGGATTGGCCCTAAAATCCTCTGGCTTTGAGCCACAACTGAAACGGTCTTATGTGCAACAACCCCAAAGACATCTTGAACTTGAGTGCTTTAACTGTACGGTTTAAGCCTCGAAGATCTAAGATTGGACGCAATCCCCCACCCTTCTTGGGAACCAGGAAGTATCTGCTGTAATAGCCCAACTCTCTCTCCAGAAGAGGAACATGTTCTATGGCCTCTTTGTTGAGTAGAGTTTGTAGCTCTTGTGACAGTATGTGCGTCAGCCTTGGCTTCATGGAGGTGGAGACCACGCCGTTGAAATGCGGAGGACGACGAATAAATTAGATTCTGTATCCTAATTTTACTGTGCTTAACACCCATGCAGAAACGCCTGTCAGAAGTTTCCACGCTGCCAGACTCTCTGAGAGTGGTAACAATTTTGACACTTCCTGTTGAGGGGATGTTAGATGTTCTATGTCCTGGATGATAGCAGGATTTAGACACAGAACGTCTAACATTTCGCTGGAAACCGCTGCCCCCCGAATCACCAGAGGCGGCAGGGATGGAGTGATTTTGTGAGGGTAGCAGGAAGGGGCACAAGACCATAAGGACTTCTTTTTATTAATAATAGTCCTGAGGTCCACCCTGGGAGGTTGTTGAGTGCAAAGAGCCGGCCCCCAGTCTTTTCGAGGGGGAGCGCAACTCGCCACACTCTGCTTTTTCACCTCCCTTTCTCTTGAAGGACCAGGGAGAGGTTGGGTGGCCGATGGCCCCTCCCCTCTCGGCGAGGAAGGAACTGTACAAAAACTTCCTCATGCTTTTTAACTTCTCTGAACCTGGAGACTACTGTGTCTACTGAGTCGCCAAACAGGCCAGAGGGAGAAACCGGGGAATCAATGAGAAAAACGTCGGTCTTTATCTTTTATCCCCGTCAATCGTAATGTCCTTCAAGAGGTCAGCCTGGTACGCCTGTAACACTGTCATAGTGTGCAACGCAGCAACAGCCTGACCTGCAGCTTGATAAGCTTTTCCCACAATAGTCGAAGTTGTTCTACACGGCTTCGTGGGGAGGGTAGGTCTTTTAAGTGAAGATGCAGACCCAGGCGAGAGATAGCTCGCGAGCGTCTCTCTTAAACCTGAGGCATCTCCGCATACCCCCGTGACTTCGCACCCACGATAGTTGAAAAAGTCGACGTCGAAGGCACAAAGACACGGAATGTATATGGTTTTCTCCATGACTTTGATAGAAACCTATCCTCTAGCTTACTGCGTTTGGGGGTCTCTTGTTCGCGATGCCAGTCAAGCTGTAATCTGGCCACCGCGCAAGTAACCACCCCAATTAATTCCTCATGATTTATTGTCGTGAGAGGAACGCTCAGGGGTTGGCTGCTCGAAGTCCGCAGACCCAAGAGATTTATTATCGTCCCCTGCATGACCCGAAGAAGCACCGGGGCGCGCTTCGGAATCACACGAGGGAACATATAGATCTGGTGAGCGAGCAAGCGAAAGGGACGGACCCGTCTCTTGTTCATCAGCCAAATCCCTGCGGGAGCCCCGCGATGGTAATATGGGTGCGGTCTGGAAGTAGCCAAGACGAGCACAAAGCATTTCAACTGTGAATAACTCACAGTGCTCGCACTCGCCCTGCTCCAACGCAGCAGCCGCGTGCTCTTCCCCCAAACAAACAAAGCAGTAAGTGTGTGTATCCATTTCTGGCATAGGAAAAGAACATGGAGGGACACAGCGCTTACTTTGTTGTTAACTCATTTTTCTGCTTGGTTTTCTTTGATTTAACTCTTTTCACTTGTGAGACAGAGATGAGAAAGAGAAAATCTGCACACTGCCAGTTGAAATCTAACTCCTAACAAAGATCTGTAGTCAGATAAAGAGAGAGAGATTTTTTTTGACGCACACCAACACAGAATGGCCTCTGAAGACAAAAGACCTGACGATGCACCTGTGGCTCATCTATTTATAGCCTCTGATGCTGGCGCATTCTGATGATGTCACTAACAGAGGCTATAAAAGCTCTAGGTCAATTCCATTGACGTGTTTATACACTATATTAACAGCTGGCTGCGATAAAGACATTCCCAAAGCCCAAAGCGATAAGCAGCGCAGCATTGAGTGTAGCTTTTGAAAGGGAACAGAGTTTATTCATCAGAGGCAGATATGCAATACACCATTAGACCTGACCAATATTTGATGAGATTTACATATATTTACTTCAAGATGCTACTTATTTAATAGACTAGATTTAATATCTTTGAACAGTAGAAATTCCTTGTGGTGCATTTATTGACATTATTGTTTTGTGTTTATTGGCCATAACACTTACTAAAATGTAACACAATGCAACAAACGGAACTTTTGAAAGTAGGTTTCATGCTTAAAGGGATAGTTCACCCAAAAATGAACATTTTGTTATTGTTTACTCACCCTCATGTTGTTCCAACCAACACTGGACACAAGTAACTTATGGAAAAAGAAACGGTATGGCCGTCAGTCATACCGCTTTGTAACAACATGAGATTGAGTAATCGATAACAGAATTCCAATTTTGGGGTGAACCCTTGCGATATTGTTAGGACTTCTGTGGTACATCAGCTTTTGCATAGTGACCACAAGAACTACATTCATTCACATGTGCATGTGCAGAAAAGCCAACGCTCAATTTTCGTTTCCTCTTGTATGACCAATCTTAACTGCCTGAATTATCTTGCTCTGTCAAGTGATTGTGAAGTGTTTTGGATTAAGGAATAATCTGAGGTAAATTGAAAACGTAATCTCAGCAATGCAGTTTGAGTCCTGTCAGCTGACTGTGGACCTCACATGATGGTTCACTCGGTGATTAATGTGGATTGCAGCTAATTCGCTTTTTATCTTCAACCTGTTCTTACAGTAAGCATGCATGAAAGGACCAGTCAACTGTAATCGCATAAGATTACATCAGTTCAACTATTATTAAGTGGTTTTATTCATCGTCTCCATCCAAAGTCATTAGACACACTAAAAAGAACACAATCCTTGCAGATCTACTGCAGCCATAAGGTCTTTTGCAAATGTAAAGAATTTTTTTGATGTTTAAGCATTAAATGTTGACTTTAGTCTAAAATGTAGCACTGGCAGATCAAAGGTATTCTTGATTACCGTTTTGTGATTTATGCAACTGCTCTGATGGACGCTGACATAATGGTGCTTTAGACTGTATTTAAGTGTTACAATAGATCTAGTGCCACAGATATACATTTCTCCTTCCTTTCTCATCAATCTTCAGTTCCTTAGACTGTCCTGCACCTCTATCATAATGATAACCGTACAATAGCGATATAGTCATATATCAGGTAATCTAATAGGTCTGATGCACAATGTATAGAGGTGTAATTCAACAATATTTGACACTCATGCCTGAGGTCATTTTTTGCCAGACAGTAGCGAATGAGAAAAAAACTGAAAATATGAGACTATGCAGAAACATTATACATACATACAATTTTGCTCCTTTTTCCTGAAGAAAAAAAAAGAGCTCAGACCGGAAAGCTTCCATGAGCTTTGCTTTCTTAACATCTAAAGAGCTTCCATCAGAAACTGCTTCCATCTTTGTGAGTTGAATTCCTCAGAAATTCCCTAAGATACGCCTAGAAACTGAGGGAAAACATTCTGAGGAAGACAAAGGCCTTTCCACAATTTATTATATGCAGTAAGATTAGATCCGCTGTATTAAATATTATTATATAAATATTATTAAAACCAAATCCAACAGCTTACAAGAGAAATTTATGCAAGAAAGACATGAGATATAAACTATTTTAGCTGATTGATAGTTTGGTTCAGTTCCTACAAAATATGTGTGCTTCCTTTCGGTGACAGCTTAAGCTTTTTAATCATCTGAAGGCTGACATGGCACAGGAGATAAGAACGGCACGTGTGTGAAGCTCACAGGAGGCAGCGTGACAAGTTCAGAAAGCATGTCAGCTCGAGACTTATTAAAGCGAGTTAAGCATTCTTGCCTGATCCAATATCTGCCACACCATTAACCGCTGCACAAGCTCCCAGACACAACACACAACTGCATGTGATGCACAATTTCTTTTTTCAATCTACTTTTAGACCATTATTTCATTAGATCAGGAGTTCTGTGTTGTTCACAATGAGATGCTTTTGCTTTGAGAGTTCAGTACTGGTAGTGTATGTAAAACTTTGTGAGTGTAATTTTCTCTATAAGTGCGTGTAAGGACGTACATGTGTTTGTTCTGGGCCTGAGCCAAAACAGCACTAGCAGAAAAAGGAAAGGTGTGGGTAGAATAAGAAAACAGTAATTTTACGAATGGACGTGGGCCCTGTTATTAAATAACACCAGCAGGGGCCTTATTTATAAAGACACGTGTATAAGCAGCCAAAATGTGAACTTATGATAATTTCCTGAATGTTCCTATGAATGATTTAGAACTATTTAGAAGAGCAAATAAGTGGATGAATGATACATTTGGAATATTACAGCATTTTTGCTTGTCTGTATATAGATTTATATTATTGTTTTTTTCTTTTTTAAATATTTGTACAAGTCTTCTACTTGGTCATAAAAAAGTGTGCTTGACTTCTTACAACTGCATATTAAAATTAACATATTAGAATGATTTCTGAAGGATCATGAGACTGCTTTGTTATCACAGGAATAAATTACATTTTAAAATATATTAAAATATAAAAGTTATTTAAATATGATATATTTTGAATTAAATGAATACAGCCTTAGTGAGCATAAGAAACTTTTTTTTAAAAACAAAACAAAACAAAATCAAACTGACTCCAAACTTTTGAATGGTAATGTATTATGAATAACTCGAGTAGATTTTCCATATACAGTTGTTTAAATGAACATAAATGAGTGACAACATTTACATGCACAAAATATTTTTATATGAATCCAAAATGGCCTATTTTTTCATTTACAGTTACTCACTTTGCACTTTGAGCCAGCAGTGCATTAAGGTACAAAATGTTGGCATGCATGCTTCATACGTGCTCCTCACTTTTAATGTAGGCTCAAATTCATGGATCTGATTGCACGTGTGCTTTATAAATGAGGCCCTGGGGCATAAACAGATGCCCAGTCTTACTCATGTGCCTGACAAGATAATTCATCACGTCTTACAATGAACAAAATGCTGTTCACCACCACCCCCAGAACTATTTCTTTGGGAAGATGAATGGGTTCATATTTAAATGCATTGCTTACCTGCTCGGTGACGCACCACTGCGATACATTGACAGCGGAAAGGATTGGTCCTGTGTGCTTGACAAAGGTGAAGACATACTTTGACCTTGTTTGACTTCAGTGTTTCTGACAAACAAATGCGTTAAGGGTTTGTTGCTGGAGTAACGGAGCTGTGAGAAATGGAATGCAGAAGCTCTCGTGGTCTAGACAGAGAAACACAGGACAGATTGTTTTTACTTGAAAACAAGAGAAAAATATTAAGAAAATTATATTTATAATTATTTTCCTCCTTTCATTATTATTTCTTTATTTCAATCAAGACTTATCTCTGCAGTCTTGCAGAGGGAAAGTAGATGAGTTTATTGCTAAAGGAGGGCAGAATGTTTAGTCCTGGCCCGTGGTGCTGACAGTGTATCTCACTCTGGCCATTTTTGGCTGGCATCCCAGACGAAGATCTTGGTGAGCTCTCAACTTCTGTCATGGAGTCACCAGGACAAAAACAGCGCCAGTTCGTCTGCTTTGTTTGATTGAGCCCATATCCATCGTCTCAACCGTTCCCATGAGTATCAGACACATACTCTCTGTCTCACAAATATACCGGCCATAGATTTGTGGAGAATGGGATGTTTTATCAGTATTAAAAAATTTTTTGTATGAGATGAAGACTGTATTGCTACAAGGGAGTCATGTTAAAGTCACCATGAAATCACCATGTTTTTTTATGGGATATCGCAGTATTTATTATAAATTACAAACCCGATTCCAAAAAAGTTGGGACACTGTACAAATTGTGAATAAAAACAGAATGCAATGATGTGGAAGTTTCAAATTTCAATATTTTATTCAGAATACAACATAGATGACATATCAAATGTTTAAACTGAGAAAATGTATCATTTTAAGGGAAAAATAAGTTGATTTTAAATTTCATGGCATCAACACATCTCAAAAAAGTTGGGACAAGGCCATGTTTACCACTGTGTGGCATCCCCTCTTTTTATAACAGTCTGCAAACGTCTGGGGACTGAGGAGACAAGTTGCTCAAGTTTAGGAATAGGAATGTTGTCCCATTCTTGTCTAATACAGGCTTCTAGTTGCTCAACTGTCTTAGGTCTTCTTTGTCGCATCTTCCTCTTTATGATGCGCCAAATGTTTTCTATGGGTGAAAGATCTGGACTGCAGGCTGGCCATTTCAGTACCCGGATCCTTCTACGCAGCCATGATGTTGTAATTGATGCAGTATGTGGTCTGGCATTGTCATGTTGGAAAATGCAAGGTCTTCCCTGAAAGAGACGACGTCTGGATGGGAGCATATGCTGTTCTAGAACTTGGATATACCTTTCAGCATTGATGGTGCCTTTCCAGATGTGTAAGCTGCCCATGCCACACGCACTCATGCAACCCCATACCATCAGAGATGCAGGCTTCTGAACTGAGCGCTGATGACAACTTGGGTTGTCCTTGTCCTCTTTAGTCCTGATGACATGGCGTCCCAGTTTTCCAAAAAGAACTTCAAATTTTGATTCGTCTGACCACAGAACAGTTTTCCACTTTGCCACAGTCCATTTTAAATGAGCCTTGGCCCAGAGAAAACGTCTGCGCTTCTGGATCATGTTTAGATATGGCTTCTTTTTTGACCTATAGAGTTTTAGCTGGCAACGGCAAATGGCACGGTGGATTGTGTTCACCGACAATGTTTTCTGGAAGTATTCCTGAGCCCATGTTGGGATTTCCATTACAGTAGCATTCCTGTATGTGATGCAGTGCCGTCTAAGGGCCGAAGATCACGGGCATCCAGTATGGTTTTCCGGCCTTGACCCTTACGCACAGAGATTGTTCCAGATTCTCTGAATCTTTGGATGATATTATGCACTGTAGATGATGATAACTTCAAACTCTTTGTAATTTTTCTCTGAGAAACTCCTTTCTGATATTGCTCCACTATTTTTCGCCGCAGCATTGGGGGAATTGGTGATCCTCTGCCCATCTTGACTTCTGAGAGACACTGCCACTCTGAGAGGCTCTTTTTATACCCAATCATGTTACCAATTGACCTAATAAGTTGCAAATTGGTCCTCCAGCTGTTCCTTATATGTACATTTAACTTTTCCGGCCTCTTATTGCTACCTGTCCCAACTTTTTTGGAATGTGTAGCTCTCATGAAATCCAAAATGAGCCAATATTTGGCATGACATTTCAAAATGTCTCACTTTCAACATTTGATATGTTATCTATATTCTATTGTGAATAAAAAATAAGTTTATGAGATTTCTAAATTATTGCATTCCTTTTTTATTCACAATTTGTACAGTGTCCCAACTTTTTTGGAATTGGGTTTGTATTTATCCATGCACATTATTTTTCTTCTCTGATGACGCGAGGCCAGGACAACCTGTCACTCACATGAGATCACAGCAATAGCAAACCACAATGATCCAATCAATTCCTGATGGACAAAATCAAGTCCCACAGTAATTTTGTTTTTGTTTGAGAAGTCGTTTCACTCTGATAAATGTCACTATAGGGAAGAAAAGACTAACACAACTTCCGTTTCATACCGACTTGAAACTTTGAAAGACTGCTCATTCAAGTGGTAACTAAGTAACTAAAATATCATTAGATATATAATTAAATAATAATTTTGTACTGAATTTTACCATATAGACCTCCACTTTGTATTCACAAACATCAAAACATGCTCAAGTTACAAGCTCAAGTTTCAGGTTCAAATAAAACATATAAAACAAATGCACACCTTTTCAAGCTTTAGATCACTAGTTTTGGTGTGAGGAAGATGGCAAAGAGAACAATTATATTGGCCATTGTCTTCACTCCCATTTATGGTTGGCCACTAGTGCAAAAAAAGTAAACAGAGAGTCATTCCAGTCATCAATTTAACAAACAAGCCAGCAGAAAAAGATCAAGGAAAGGACATGAGCCACAGGACAATATCTGCACATACTGTATGTGAGTCAAGAAAACCAACAGGCACAAACCATGAACTCTGCAGCCAAAGTTCCTTAAACACCATGATTATTCCACACAAGATGTTCCATATTTTAGTGACACCTTCAAAAAGCTGCTCATCTGTGAGCCATCAACCAACAATGTGGAAATTTAAAGGGGATGCCAAGGACATTTTAGCAATAAAATGAAGCATTTTGCAGCTAAACCTCTAAGGAGAAACATAGAAGATTGGGTTTTTCTGGCTGTTAATGCAGTATGTTCAACCCTAAAGTCAACAGAAAATCTTCATATCAGCTACCTCACATATCAACAACTCTTGAAGTGCCTTTTATCAACACAGGCCCAACCGCTGGGAGTGTTAGGTAAGGTGTGTTGCCCCCCTTATTCTAGCAAACTGTGTACATTTATGGACATGTGATCATATGTTTAGAAATCATATAACAAATGCACGAAATTCACATGACAAAAGTTACAATAGTTTTTTATTCTTAAATCTAGATGGCAAATCATTTTTATGCCAAAGCACACAGTCGTTTAAAAGTTTTTTTAATATTTCTCTTATGCTCACCAAGACTGCAATTATTTGATCAGTACATAAATACAGTACAAACAGTAATGTTGTGAAATATTATTAAAATTTAAAATAACTGCTTTCTATTTTAATAGAATGTAATTTATTCCTGTTATAGCAAAGCTGAATTTTCAGCATCATTACTCCAGTCTTCAGTGTCACATGATCCTTCAGAAATCATTCTAAAATGCTGATTTGGTGCTCAAGAAACATTGTTATTATCAATGTTGAAAACAGTTGTGCTGATTAATATTTTTGTGGAAAAAACCCATGCATTTTTTTTGTCTTAAAATTAGCCATGAATTATGAAAAGTGAAATGATGTGCCATATAATTAATAATAATTTCCTAACCCACTGATAAAAATGATTCTGTGGTGAAGTAAATACTACAGAAAAATGTAATTTCTACATGAAAAAGTTAGTTTAGGCAAGAATTCAAAAAACAAAGAAAAATCTATATTTGTACTCAATTCAAGCTTGTAGAAATGAAAGCATAAATATCAATGTTATACAATTAAGTAAAACCTACTCAACTTTCTGATACTGGTGTTCCCATCATGCACTGGGGCCCATCATGCACTGAATTTCCACTGTTTGTCAGCTGTATTTACACTGTTTTATCATTGCTTTTGTTGTTAGGTTTAGTAACTTGCCATTTTGTGAGGAGTTCATTGAGTTCATTTTCTACTCAAAATGACACATTCATGCATATTGCATCCAGCCACATGTTGAAAGGTACCCAAAATAAAGATGGAGCCTGCTGCACTACCTTTTTACACCTGTTTTTGAGTTACTGCTTAATCTGATATGGACATCTGGTCACAATAGGGCAAAAGTATGCAGCTCTTCCAAAGAAGAGGTCCCCATACTGGAAAAGGACTTTTGTTTAACAGGAAACAAAGCATTCACAGGCTTAACTCGGGTTTGTCTATAATGATTGTAAAAAAGGAAACTTGTGGTTAGAGACCAAGCTAAGCCTTGATGGACATGTGGAGACTTGAACAGATCTATGTGCTCTGCCGGTCTCAAAACAAATTGGTAATACAAATCAGTATTGTGCATCAAACAGTTCTGCATTTCAGAAACAATAAATATTATATATGAATATTAAATGCACAATCAAGAAAAAAAATATAGCAATGTATGAACATGCACCAGGTAGGATGGTACCTAATATAACTTTAAACCTGAATGGTTTTCCCTCAGGCTAACACAAAGCTCACTGGACTAATAGGTGTATGATTTTTACTGCCAGGTATATGGTCTTGTAAGAGAGTTTATATGCAAACCTCAGACTTTTAAAACTGGACTGGAAAAGCAGGTCAAGGTTATGTTTAGTTGACCTGAAATTATCCTCCACAGGGGGTAAAACTGGTGAAATATTAAATTTGAGCTTTCTGATGTGACGTTAGTTTATGATTTGTCAGAAGACTGGTTGCTTGTCATTGAACTAAAGTTTGAAAACTTAATTTAATTTTAACTATCCTTCTAAACATGATAATAGATCTATATTATTATTACAGTCACTTAACTGAATCTTTTAGTCACATGAATCAATGAACATGAAAGTAAACAATATGATGCTTCGGATGGGATATATTGGGTATAAGACGTGACATGTCTCAGCCAATGTCACAAAAGAGTGCCCTAAGCTGTTAACATGTCAGACTAAACCTAGCTCAAGACAGGGTTTATATTGTCAACACACAATGTTCCCTATTAAACCCAAAATATACATTACATCAATCATTTATTACATAAAACATCAAAAGTATTCAATTTTAGACATCTTTTCCATCAACAAGAGCAAAGGTGGGATCCGTCTTTTATATAGTACAGTCAATGGTTTTTCTGTGCAGTGAATATCAAACTAAATGGTCCAGCAAGGAGCGGTTCAGAGGGTATGTGAAACAGAAACAGACAGGTATGGCAATAACGTACAACACAAACATATGGCTGCTATTACATGAAGTGCACCGCTGAGAAGAACTTCACAGACAGATGCCAGCTTCAACCATGTGAATTTGCAATTAGCGGTACTGAGTGCTGAGTTCAAAGGCTACCGTCTGGAAAGGTGTGGGATTCTGTTGAAATAAGGAACAGTCTGTGGTAAAACGCTCCTAGTAGTTGAAAACTACTACCATAGTGCTTCTGACCACCCAAACTTCCTATAAAAGAACCTTTTACAGTAATCTTCTTGAAGATACATTCACCAATATTAAAATTCTATACAATTTTAAATGCTACAAGTGAAGTTTCGCTAAAAAATACATTTAACTGTTTTTCAGTGAGCATTAGATGATGGTAAAGGTGATCTAAAATGTAAAGCATGCGCAAATAAATATCCAATGTTGATCAAAATACACTACTGTCCAAACATTTGGGGTCAGTAAGATTATTGTTTCTAAAGTAATGAATACTTTTATTCAGCAAGGATGTATTAAATTAACAGTAAAAGTGGCAGTAAAGACATTTGGTAATGTTACAAAATATTTCCATTTCAAATAAATGCTGTTCTTTCCAAAAAATATTGAGCAGCAGTGTCCCCCTAATAGGTGACTAAACGTCAGTGGACGAGAAGAGGCTTAGTCGACCAAGATTTTATTAGTTGGTTAGTCACAAAAAAAAAAAATCCACAGGAAGTGGCGAAGTCATCCAGTCCGTGAGGGACAGATTGTTAACGGTGATTCCCTTTCAAAAGCTACCCTCAATGCTGTGCTCATAGCGCTATAGGAAAACATCTTTGTTTGACCAGTTGTGAAGTATGTGTGGCAAACACGCCAAGGAACTTGGCTTTAAATAACCTCTGACAATGATGTCACTGGAATGCGTGCTTGTGAGAGGCTATAAATAGACGTGGAACAGGTGCACCTTCAGGTTTCTTTGTCTTCAGAGACCGCATTGTGTGTGAGTGTGTGTGTGCTACACTCTCTCTATCTGTCCACTTTGTTAGGAGTAAGAGTTCCAGCTGTCATTGCGTAGATATTTTTGTGAGCACTGTGAATTGTTTACTGTTAAAGTGCTTCGCACTTGTCTTGCATATTTTCAAGGGCAAGCTCCCATATTGAGATTGTGGGGCTCGCGAGTCAGTCTGGCTGAGGAGCAAGAGACGAGTCTGTCCCTTTGGGATGTCCTCGTGTCTGATTCCGAAGTGCGCCCCGGTGCTTCTTTGGCTCGGGGAGAGGAAGATGCATCTCTTGTTTCTGGCGAGATGGATTTCGAGTGCACCGCCTCCGTGCGTTAAGCGCAAGAGGAACTACTCTAGGTGCTGACTCGTGCAACTGGACTGGCCACACGAACAAGAGACCCCCAAACACTCGAAATTAGAGGATAGATTTCTGTCTGGTGGCCAGGAGGGGGAACCTAAGTGACTGTCTCTCCCCTTCTTTGAAGACCTCCATGACGAAATATCTTGTTCATTGGGGAAACCTTATACATCGCATGTCTTTCGGCCTTCGACGTCGACATATTCGTCTATCGTGGGTGCGAAGGCACGCGGTTATACGATGTTGCCTCAGGTTGAAGAGACGCTCGCAGGGCTATCTCTCTCCTGAGTGTGCATCGTCTCTAAAAAGAAAACCTACGCTTCCCACCAAGCCGTGCAGGACAACATCCACAGTGGTGGGGAAAGCATTCCAATCAGTGGGTCAGGCTGGTGCTGCGCTGCACACCATGGCGGTGTTACAGGCGTACCAAGCTAGCCTTCTGAAGGACTTGATTACGAGCGGGACAATCAACGAGGAGGCTTTCTCTAAGCTTCGTCGGGCCACAGATCTGTCTCTCCGTGCGACTAAGCAAACGGCCCATGCCATCAGCCTTTCTATGGGTGCTTTGGTCACCATTTTAGATCTTTGCGGTCTGAAATGTTCTCTCAGAACATTCAAGATCAAGAACATACGATCAAGATGATTGTGTCGCAAATCTAACACAAACACAAAGTTCGTCACAGTCGATCTCAAGGACGCATATATTTTTATGTAGAAATTCTGCCACAACACAGGAAGTTCCTGAGGTTCACCCTTTGGGGGCGAAGCTTACCAATATCAGGTTCTTCCATTCGGTTCTTCCTAGCCTTGTTACCCCGCAGATATACAAAATGCATGGATGCACCTTTGGCTCCACTGCGACTCCAGGGCATCCGCATTTTGAATTACATAGACAACTGGCTGATACTGGCCCAGTCTCAAGAGCTTGCGCTTCGACATCGAGATCAACTTCTATCTCTGGGGTTGAGACTGAATGCCAAGATAAGCGTTCTCTCTCCTGCCCAGAGGATAATGTACTTATCAAAGTAGCACTAAATAAACAGTGAAACCCATTTTTTAAGTCTATTACAGGTTCAGATGCACCTCCTGTACTGTGAAACACCTGTGTTCCACATGACTTCTGAGAATGAACTGTCACTGCATAAAAAGTCTGTCTGGTCTTCTTCAGAAACATCAGGCTTCCCAGGATATACTGTAATTCCATTAAACATAGCCAAGTGTACATTGTGGATTTATGGTCTTTAACGGCATTCTGGTGTTTAGATCTTCAAACAGAACAGATGACATTCTGAGCAAAAGACATAATAAAACTGCCAGTCCAGGGACCTGAAGAGGTTGAAGAGAATATACACTCTCTAAAGAACACAAAGTGAGCGATTCACTTCTATTCACATGTTCTTTACCACGAAGAGCACACAATGCATGTGGAAACTCATGCTTCTATTCTCAGACTCTGAACCACAAACTCGCAGGCTGGAGTTGTGATTTCTGAAAAGTTTAACATCCTGCACATGTTGCAGACAGTGTTTTTAGATCCTAGATGGCCATACATTATAAAATAATTTAAGCATAGCGACTAGAGAGCATTTCACTTAATTTGTTCATGTGTTATGTGTAAATTCTGAGCTGATGAGATTCAAAATAGGACAAATAAGCCTTTGTTCCACCAAGAAAGAACCGATGCCACTGGACTCTCGCAAATCTCTCACAAAAAAGACATTTTCATCTATAGCCACACACTTACATCCAGAGCCAAAACAAACATGCAAAAAGGAAATTGCTAGGGTCTATATTTCAGGGTAATTTGCAGTTATTTACAGGAAAAATGACTTCCAGCACCTCCTAGAGCATAACTGCAAAGCACTTTCTGAACCTCTGGAGGGCTGCTCAATTACAACAGCGTCTCAAATCAAACTAAATAGCTAGTATATTTAAGGTGGCTTTTAACACTTTTAATGCTGTTCCAGTCAATGTCAAAAGCTCAGTTACATATGGCTTAAAGATATGTCCTTATTCAAGTGTCAGTCTTGGACTACACTCTCAAGTATGTTCAATCTCCAAGCACAAAATGTCTGTTGATGAAGGTCAGCTGGTCATGTCTGATTTCCAAGGAAAACTGACTGTCCGAAATCAAAGACAGCTGCCTCTGTGCTCAGTCAGTCATTGACTCACCAGTAGGTACCTTCTCAATAAACTACAATGCTTATTTAATGGAATCACGCACCAAAATAAATAAAAAAGGATCATTTATGAATTCATTTATTCCTTTGAAACATTCCATTAGACGCCATTTTATTAATTTTCAACAGTCAAAGATCCACACACAATTATCAGCGAAGAACACATCTACATAGACCACACACTGCTTGTGAAAGCAGGGTTTAGCAGTCTATAAAAGATTATGCTACATCCTTCTCAGGAAATTGATCTTAAGGCCTGATTTTAACACACAATCTCAATGATTCTACAAGGCAAATAACAGTAAACAGCACACAAGTGATAATCCTTAAGTCCGCAGGGTTCACAAAAGGCATTAGTTACAAAGATATTTCTGACTTTTCTCACTTCAGTGATTAGTTTTCTGAACTGTAAGTACACAGTTGGGAAAACATTACACATTTCAAAAAAGATTTACAAACAAATGTTTTGCAATATTTCTAAGTCAATAATCAAACATGCTATTATTTGTCTGACCATGTGAACAAAAACACATTTCAGATTTCACCCAAATGTTAATAGAACAGTAAAATAATTCATTGTCATTAGGTTATATACACATAAATCTTCTGCTTTGCCATGACAGGAACACAATTATACTTTAAAATATATTAAAATAGAAAAAAATATATTAAATTGTAATAATATTTCACAATATTATTGTTTTTACTAAGAGACTTTTTTCAAAAATGTTACCCCAAACAACTGAATGATAGTGTATAATATTATTAATTTATATAAATCTTTAAATTGTAGACATATTTACCATTGGTATAAGTATTATCGCAAATGTTGACAGCACAAACCAATACATTTGAAATGTACAGACTAGAGACACCTTTAATAGGTTTATTCAGCATTTTTGTACTCTGATTCAGACTTTCTACTCCAGTCTAGGAAAGGGATTTAGTGGTACTATGCCTATCCACTGAAACAGCACCTGTTGTGAGTAGATCTTTTTGGCCTCACTAGTCATGTTATGGGAGAGAGGACATTGGACAGATGAGAGCAAAAAGTGAAGAAAAAAAAAGCATTTGCCAGGAGAATGAACAAAGCTAATAAGAAAATTGTGTAGAACCAAGACAACATTCCTTCAAGAGACTATGTTGCCAGTGGTTTTACGTAACTTAAGTTTTAGCAGGAACATGCAGATAAACTCACATTAGAACGTTTTGTGCGCACAAAAAAAAATAAAATCAGAGAGAAAAACAAAATATAATTAGTTTTTATTGCTTTTTAATTCTAATGTCTGAGTTGTATCCAGACCATCTGCTCATTTTTTTATATCATTAGATCCATTACATAGTATCAGGAAAGGGAGGCGGGTGAAGCGAAAGCATTACTCTCCATCCACATGTCACTATATTGATTTTGATCGGATCACACCAGGAGTGTTGAAAAGGACACATTCCAGCAGATCTCACCAAGGGTGAACTGAAGAGCCGCTCTCTGTTGTTAGTCCAAAGCCTTCTGTTATTAACTTTATCTGTGCCGGAGCTGCCACTGAAATATTTTGCTCACAATGCCCTCAGGGATAATTCTGTGATAGCATCTGGACCTAATTAACCTTGCAGTGAGTGCGGTCACATTAGAGGCTCGAGTGACGGGGCTTTCAAGGCTAACACATAAATGCTGCTTCTGGCTCAGGTTGAGAATACTATGTTCGAATAGCAGAAATACAACAGAGATCAAAATTTTGTCAATCAATTTACTGTGATGGTATTTTTACAACTAATTCTTTCCAAATGAAAATGAAATTCCTCTGTTATGGAGTATGAGACTTGAACCAGTGACAATCAAAGCAGACAGTAGTTCAGTCTGTCTTCAGACACAAGTTTCTTATTTACTCAACAAAAGAACATCTAATCACTTGAGACAATGGTGCTGTACTATCCAAGCACAAGATTTTTGCACTCAAGTCAACAGAGACAAATCGTGCGTTCCACAGAACAACGTCTACTCTGTTCTACCGATCACATTTTCCTGCGTGTCAAAACCCTTGCGCTGTAGGCCGAACAGGTCATTATTTGCCTTCTGGGCCTGTGTGCTTAAACCGTGAACTCTTTCTCTTTCTACCTGGCAAAAACCATGGTATGACATGTACATATTGGTCTTTAGTTATCAGTCATGTCAAAAAGTGTTGGTTTAGAAAACAGACTTCACTTCACAAGCCAAGAGCAAAAATAACCTGGGTTTCCAGACTCAACTATCCATTCTAAACAGAGTTTGAAATGAACTTTTTTACTCACCAGCCAATTTTTAAGTTACCGGCCATTCAGAACTTATACTAGCCAAACAAAAATAATGAGAAATAAACAAGATTATCAAAGATTTAAATCGATTTATTATTAAATCTGATTATGAATCATTGAATCACTTTCAGATTTACTCAATCACAGCAGATAATATTAAAATAAAATAGAAAACAAAATTAAATCAAAATTCTCTGTGACTTCTCTTATAATTTTAACAGCATTTATTTTGTAGTAAAATCGAAATATATCTCACTCCAAAAGGAATGTTTAATAGACATGTTGAAGATTAGCAAACAGGCAGAAGTCAACATACTCTCCTCTGCTGACATCCATTCAAAAAAGCCAACCTATTCTCACTCCAAAGACATCCAATAATGAAACTCATGCCCAAAATTTCCATGCCCTTCACGACAGTATTGACGACAGCTGTTTCTCAATGAAAGCTTACCTGCACACATATATATATATATATATATATTTTTTTTTTTTTTTTTTGCTGCATAAGTCTTGGAAATGCCGCATTTATAATAACGGGTTGGAAAAAGTGGCCTATTAATTGTTTCGTAGTGCTCAGGCGGAGTGTTAACCGGTCACCACAGACATCTCACAGGCCTATCACACACCGGTCCCATTGTTCTGTATTCGCATTCTCAAGTTCAAGGTGGCAGTCCAAAACGGTGAATCTAACAACCATACAGGCAAAAGTTCAGTTCACGAATGAACAAAGTGGAATCAATGATTTCTAATTAGGGAAAAAACATCAGAAAGAGAAAGGGCGATCTATATTATTATTTCTCTACATGAAGCATAGACTATAGACCAACAATGCTAACAAAGTATATGTTAGAATTTTAAAGAAGCGGCTCTGCCATGTTTATGGCTCCTTTTAGGGGAAGGGCTCTGATAGCAATGGCATGCAAAGAGAAAGATGATTTAGATCATTTATGAATCATAACCCGCCAAATTGGCTAGTGAGTTGATATGCTTTACCCGGTCGATTTCACCTGCATTTGTTGGGTGTTAATTTTATACCCTGATTATAAATAAATGCAAAAACAGATCAAGTAGATGAATTGACTAGTTTTTTTTTTTTAGGAAAAAAAAAGGGGGGGGGGGGGGGGGGATTAGGGTTAGAGACCAGAGTCTGTTTGCAATCAGAGTGCAGTTCATTTGGTCAGTGTGAAAGTGTTTCTCAACTCGAGTGTGCACCAGCAAACTGAACCAAAACACCTCAAGAACAGGAGATAAGGGGTATAGTTAAAAATGCTGGTATGGTTCACAGTGAACACGATCTATGGCAAGTATTGAAGTGACAAAAACATGAATAAAACAGTAAATCTGGCATCTTCTCATCTGGAGTCCACCTAGTTACAGAGGTAAACGGCTGCCATAGTTAAAACAAATGTAAAAACAGTCTAAAAATTTCCAAGATTTCACATAAAAGTTATCACTATGTTTAGATTAATGAATGTGACCCAGTAATACTTTACAATAAGATTCAATACAATAACACTGGTTAATGCAAAAGTTTTACAACATCTTTTAATCTTGGATAATGTTGATTTCTACATCGTTCAAAATATTTTGAAAGAAGTTTCTTATGCTCACTGAAGCAGCATTTTTTTTAATCAAAAATATAAGTAAACAGTAATATTGTGAAATATTATTACCATTTAAAATAGCTCTTTTCTAATATGCTGATTTGCTGCTCAATAAACGTTTCTTATTATCAATGTTGAAATCAGGTGTGCTGCTTAATATTTTTGTGCAGACTGTGAAAATACATTTTTTCAGGATTATTTTATAAATAGGAACCTCAAAAGAACAGCATTTATTTGAAATAGAAATCACTTATAACATTATAAATGTCTTTACTGTCACTTTTGATCAATTCCTTGCTGAATAAAAGCACCAATTTCCTTAAAAAAATCTTTTGAACCTTTTGATTGGGAGTGTATAATAAAACAATTTTAAGTATACTAAAACTTTTAAGTAGTGTTATTAATAAATGAATTAACATGTAATTGTTTATGTATTATGAACAAACAAACAAAACAATGAACAATACATATCAATTAACTTTAACCTATACATTAATAAATTCGGCAAAAAAAAAATTCATGTTAGTTCATGATACTGTACGTCATGCATTAACTAATATTAACGAACTGTACTTTGTTGTAATGTGTTACCAGTGACCCTTGGATCATGACCTATAATAATCCCTTTAATTGTGTATATGTTCTCATACCTCCACTGAATAGTTGGGGTGTGGTAAGAGCACTGGCAAATTTGGCCAACATCACGTGGAGTTAAAATCCTCTTACAAAGTCTGTGGTGTTCAGGTCTGAACACATCTGTGCAAGCTGCTAAAGATTTTAGCTGTTTACCTCATGTACAGTTTGAAAACATACCTAGTATATTACAATAAAAGTCCATAAAGGTGTGGTGCTGACTACAGTACAGCGAATTATGTCACTGGTCTTATCAGTAGTGCCAGGAATACTGTCAAGGAGGAGTTCAGGATAAAAGGTATGCTTTATTAAGAAACACAGAATCTCTGCCAACACTACTCCAAAAAAGGTCCATGGAAAATTCTTATCCCCTTGCATGTTTGTTTATAAAATATATTGTTTAAGTTGATTAACTTCGGCTATCAATAGGAATGTAATAAAAAAAGTCAACAGACTCCATCTGGGCCTATTTATAAAACAATATTTCTAAATAATTTGTTTTATAAGTAATGACTTAATCTAAATTCATCCTGATAGCGATTCATACACCAACAATGTACTTCCTGTTTCTCCATGCAAAAGAAAAGCTGCATCTGTTTGCTCTGAAAAAAAAAAAAAAAAACCCACCAAAGCTCCTTAACTGTGTGTATGGAAGTGTGACACATTCAATGTCTGGAATGTCGGGCACACAGAAAATTCCTTGGAATTAAATCAGAAGTTCTAAATGTTCTACATTTCAGTCAATGTTAACAACAAGAAGGCGACAATAGTATGTTTCTTGGCATTTCTGGACCCCTACGACACAAACAGATCATTTTTTAGAAGTTGAGCTCCAATACACACTAAAATAAAGTGATAAACAGTTGTATTTTTCCCTTTAAGGCTATTTTTTGTAAACCATCATCTTATGACAGGGAGCCTTTACAATCAACACACGAATTTCGGAGAACTCAAAATCAGTTACATTTTAAATATCTCTTTAGCCTGTATGTTAATTTGATAGAAATTGATATGTAATTTTATATCAGCTTGGCTTTGAGAGGAACTGATAAAACCACTATAAAAATCAGGCAATATAAAAGGGCTACAGATCTGTGACTAAAAGAACATGACAGGACAGTCCAAGTGACCTGACAACCCTCTTAACTCCTCATCTCTACTTGAGCTTGCACAGGTTATAAACAGATATTTAAAAATGAGAGAAGAGAGAGAGAGAATGAGAGAGAACTATTATAATGCAGGGTAAGACACAAGTGACACAGAATGTGGCCTAATGTTTTTTTAAGCCAATAAATGTGGATTGTTAAAGCAAAAGCCGCCAGCATTATACAGTTGTGGTCAGAATGACTGACCAAAGATGGCTGTAAAAATAAATCTGCATTGTTTTTCCTTTTGATCTTTCTTTTAACAAAAAAAATTCGCAAAAATCTAACGTTTCATTGAAGTAAAATAATTGAACGTGTGGGGTAAATCACATTATGAAATAAATGCTTTTCTCCAAAACATGTTGGCTATAATTTTTGGCACCCTTTTATTAAATACTTTTTGCAACCTCCTTTTGCCAAGATAACAGCTCTGAGTTTTCTCCTATAATGCCTGATGAGTTAGGAGAACACCTGACAGAGATCAGAGACCATTCCTCCATACAGAATCTCTCCAGATCCTTCAGATTCACAGATCCATGTTGGTGCTTCTCTTCAGTTCACCCCACTCATTTTCTATAGGGTTCAGGTCAGGGGACTGGGATGGTCATGGCAGAAGCTTCATTTTGTGCTCAGTCACACATTTTTGTGTTGATTTTGATATTTGTTTTGGATCGTTGTCCTGATGGAAGATCCAACCACAGCCCATTATAAGATTTCTAGTAAAGGCCTTTGGGTTTAGATTTTTTTATCTGTTGGTATTTGCTAGAATCCATGATACCTTGTATCTGAACAAGACATTCAGGACCTCCAGCAAAAAAACATAAAAGATCCAGCAGTATTTTTAACCGTAGGCATGGGGTACTTTTTTATCCCTGTTTGCACCAAACCCATCTGGTGGGTTTGCTGCCCAAAAGCTCTTTTTTTAGTTTCATCTGACCATAGAACCAGGTCCCTTTTGAAGTTCCAGTCGTGTCTGACAACTGAATATGCTGGAGTTTGTTAATGGATGAGCGAGGAGAATTTTTCTTGAAACCCTCCCAAACAACATGTAGTGACGTAGGTGTTGTTTGATTTTCTGACCCCAAGAACTCTTTGGCCACTCAAACTTTCCTTTTCGCCATGCATTATAGACACAAGTCCTCTTTCAGGCAGATTCGTAACATCTTTAGTTACATCTTTTAGACTGGAACTTCTTAATTATTGCCCTGATGGTGGAAATGAGGATTTTCAATGCTTTACCTATTTTCTTACAGCCCCTTCTATTTTGTGAAGCTCAACAATCTTTTGCTGCACATCAGAACTATATTATTTGGTTTTACTCATTGTGATGAATGATTAAGGGAATTTGGCCTTTGTGTTCCTCATATTTATACTCCTGTGAAACAAGAAGTCATAGCTAGACAATTTCATGTTCCTAGTCACCCTGGTGTGCTAAAAAAATGTAAATATTAAATATTTCATAATGTGATTTTCTTCCCACTTTCAATTCTTTTACTTCAATGAAATTTTCGTGACTTTTTTTGAATGAAAGATCAAAAGGATAAACAATGCAGATTTATTTTTAAAGCCATCTTTGATCATATTCTGTTTTTAAACTGTTAAACTGTTTTTAACATTGATAATAATATAAAAATGTTTCCTGAGCACCAAATTAGAATGATTTCTGAAGGATCATGTGACCCTGAAGACTGGAGTAATGAGGTATAAATTACATTTTAAAATGCATTCAAATAGAAAACGGTTATATTAAATTGCAATAATATTTCACAATATTACAATTTACTGTATTTTAAAACTCATTGGTACCTTGTTTCTGTACAGTAAATCTAAGTGGCTTAATAACAGGGAACATTAAATCCATAACTTTTTTCCCCTCGCCGGATGCAATAAAATCCGATTGAATAGATTTGGTCTCAATCTTGCTGAGTAATGCTACATGCATCTCCTTCTTACCAAACTCTAATGCTAATTGCAACATCTATGAATCCATTGTGAAGCTTAAACTTTAAATCAGCTCAACATAATCTCATCATCAAAAATTGTGACTGGCAGATGACCCAATGGCATAACACGGTTCCACATTCAGACTTGCTTAACTACATGAATGAAAGAAACAAAGGGCCGTCTGGTGGACCTCCTAGCCACTTTGACTGGAATGATCCTCAAAAAGGGGTTCCTCATTCCACGAGCATTATGTAACATCTGTGCTGCTTCAGTGCAGGGCCTTGTGTGCAGCAGGCTTCAGTTTATTTTAACAAGCTCCCGTCTAAGAGCCTTGATTGGCCTGACACAATAACAGTAATTATAAATCATGTAATAAATCAGTAAATCATGTGTGTGGCCTGCAAGAACGAATCAGCTGTAGGGTTTTAGGGCGTGTTCACACTGGGCATGTTTGCTGCGGTCCAATTATGATTTGATGTATTGCCATTAATTTGCTGCCCTGATTGCACTCGCTATGCGAAAATACACTGTAGGCTTACTCTCACTTGTATCCAAGGTAACTCATCAACACTATCATCCCTTACATGTGTTTTATTTAACTAAATACGTAATCGGCTAAAACGCATGTTCAGGTTACTTTACTTCCTGAACAAGCACGCACCCGAGTCCATATTGCTTTCACATTCACGTGAATCGCGTCACAGTTCGAGTGCGACCAAACTCAGACCTCCTTCAGGTAGTCTCGGGTTCGGTACCCCGTTGTGCACTCGGGTCCGCATGACAGCTTTCACATTACCAATTTTTCATGCAAACCGTGCCCCGTTCCGAATTAAACTGCCAGTGTGAAAACGCCCTAAATCTTCCTCACATGTTTGTATTAAGGTGTGTTTTCAAGCTCTAATTATACATGCATGTAAATGGCAGCTAAATAGTAAAAAGAAAGATCTAAGTGCAACTCTGTTGAGTATCAGGGGAAAAAAACACATTTGACTTACTTTTTATGTTTAATTATCAATTAAAGAGGTGGTCACACTACATTTTTCGTTTCTTTGATTTCTATTTATACGCATGCGAATGCTGGAAACCGGAAACGCAAGCTCATGCAAAGAAGTTTCACATTTCTCTGCATTCCAAAGTTCAAGATTTGTGAACTCTGACGTGTGAATTCTTATCATGTGAAGACATGCGACCAATAGAAGGTTGACATGTCATGGCATGAACTCAAGAACACAAACTTTAAAGGGTTGACACAGACGAGAAGAAATTGTTGAATAAAGTCAAATTTTTGTTTGTTTTTTGCGCACAAAAAGTATTCTCAACCTTAAAATTAAGGTTGAACCACTGGAGTCACATGGACTATTTTAACGATGTCTTTCCTACCTTTCTGGGCTTTGAAAGTGTTAATTAAACAGCTGTCTATGGAGGGGTCAGAGAGCTCTCAGATTTCATCAAAAATATCTTAATTCGTGTTCCGAAGATGAACGAAGATCTTACGGGTTTGGAACGACATGAGGGTGAGTAATTAATGACAATTTTCATTTTTGGGTGAACTAACCCTTTAAAGCTGCTGGTTTGCAGTGTTGCAGGAAAGTGGAGTAGATTGTATATCTTTACATTTTAGATTGATTATTATGTGTTATATGCTAAATTATGTTTTTATACAAGATGCTGAACAGTGTGACGTCATATCACAACCGATGCAGTGTTTGAAATATTTTGCATGCTCAAAGTCTAGTGTGACTGCCACTTAAGAGAGATACAACATCCTAAGAAGGCATTCATTAAATTAATCCTCATACATTTGGAAACCAAAAAAAAGGGGAATACTTTTGAACATGCACTAAAACATATTTGATCTTGATCCTTATCCTGGAACAGACTAAAACAAAGCAACTCAGCCAGCTCAGCGAGGTACTGCAGGCCGCTCTAATCCACCTCAATATTTCAAAGGCTCATCTCTGCAGAGAAGCACTTCGTCTGAGAGTAGTGGAGAGGAGAGGGTCACAGGATCTTACCGATGTCAAAACAAACTTGATAAGTGTTGAGAGCTTAGTATCAGACCATTTTCACCCACCTCCATACTGAGAACAGAGCCACAAAGCCACCCAATGGCACCTACTTATGGGTCACCTAAACTTTCCCAGGACTCAATGTCAGAGGCTGCACCTTATACCCGCTCAACACCTCACTCACAAAGGCTTGGGTTACACCTGTCTTCACATCCTCACAGAGTCTGAGGACTTCAATTGCTCTCATAGCCTCATTGTTCTTTGTCTGAGGGTGGAAAGCTGAGGTTGATAGACTAAATATACTGTATGCTATGAAATATCATTTTTATTTATTGTACGTTTTCTACATCCCTGTTTCTGTTTAAAAAAGTGTGCAAACCTTTTATAGATGAGCAAAATACCTTTCCTGTACAACAGTCTGGAAACTACAGTATGGAGGTTTAATGTTGCTGTTTGGGCATAAGGTTATAAGCATAAAATATATAAGCATAAAAAGTTTATATTTATATAAGCATAAATTTATATAAGCATAAAAAGATCTGCTTAAGATCTGAAGGTTACAAAGCTCAGTCCACTCTAAAGGGAGATATTTTATTTAACAGAATCCACTTTCCAAGAACTACAATTTACGACTCATTTAAATAATAATCCCCACCCATGGAATATGCAAAAAAGGGCCTAGTTGAGCTGCATTAAAGAATACAGTGTTGTCGCTATGGCAAAGAGACGCTGTTTTTTCCACAACGTTTCCAAAACTAATTTGTTTGACCTTCCTAAGGCTGATGAGTTAAAATTGATTTTAAACACTGTTCTTTTAAACACGGTCTCTGCAGACATTTCAGGGATGCGTTGGTCATGTCTAGGCGTAGGTCCGCCATCTGATCTGGATACAGCCCGGATCCGGCTGACTGCAGTAAACCTCGGGATAAACAGAGAGACTAACATTAGCGTAGATGCCATTCTTTTTATGATGTAACGAGTACATCAGGTGTTATGGGAAGTGTTCCCGGTTCCGGCAGACCTAGTTAATGCAGCCTAAAACAATCATTTAACTGATTTGAATAATATAAATTGATAATGTTCTATGTGTATGCCATAGTAAAGAGATGTGTTTTTAGTCTAGATTTAAACTGACAGAGTGTGTCTGCTTCCCGAACAATGCTAAGAAGACTGTTCCAGAGTTTAGGTGCTAAATAGGAAAAGGATCGACCGCCTGCAGTTGATTTTGATATTCTAGGTTCATTATTATCAACTGGCCAGAATTTTGAGACCGCAATAGACGTGATGGAGTATAATGTGTTAAGAGCTCGCTCAAGTACTGGGGAGCTAAACCATTTAGTGCTTTGTAAGTAATTAGCAAGATTAAAAAATATATATACGATGTTTATTAGGGAGCCAGTGCAGTGTTGACAGAACCGGGCTAATATGGTCATACTTCCTGGTTCTAGTAAGAACTCGAGCTGCTGCGTTTTGGACCAGCTGGAGTTTGTTTATTAAGTGAGCAGGGCAACCACCCAGTAGAGCATTACAATAATCTAGCCTTGAGGTCATGAACGCATGAACTAACTGTTCAGCATTTTGCATTGAAAGCATGTGCCGTAATTTATATACAAACCCGATTCCAAAAAAGTTGGGACACTGTACAAATTGTGAATAAAAAAGGAATGCAATAATTTACAAATCTCATAAACTTATATTTTATTCACAATAGAATATAGATAACATATCAAATGTTGAAAGTGAGACATTTTGAAATGTCATGCCAAATATTGGCTCATTTTGGATTTCATGAGAGCTACACATTCCAAAAAAGTTGGGACAGGTAGCAATAAGAGGCCGGAAAAGTTAAATGTACATAAAAGGAACAGCTGGAGGACCAATTTGCAACTTATTAGGTCAATTGGCAACATGATTGGGTATAAAAAGAGCCTCTCAGAGTGGCAGTGTCTCTCAGAAGTCAAGATAGGCAGAGGATCACCAATTCCCCCAATGCTGCGGCGAAAAATAGTGGAGCAATATCAGAAAGGAGTTTCTCAGAGAAAAATTGCAAAGAGTTTGAAGTTATCATCATCTACAGTGCATAATATCATCCAAAGATTCAGAGAATCTGGAACAATCTCTTTGCGTAAGGATCAAGGCCGGAAAACCATACTGGATGCCCGTGATCTTTGGGCCCTTAGACGGCACTGCATCACATACAGGAATGCTACTGTAATGGAAATCACAACATGGGCTCAGGAATACTTCCAGAAAACATTGTCGGTGAACACAATCCACCGTGCCATTCGCCGTTGCCGGCTAAAACTCTATAGGTCAAAAAAGAAGCCATATCTAAACATGATCCAGAAGCGCAGACGTTTTCTCTGGGCCAAGGCTCATTTAAAATGGACTGTGGCAAAGTGGAAAACTGTTCTGTGGTCAGACGAATCAAAATTTGAAGTTCTTTTTGGAAAACTGGGACGCCATGTCATCCGGACTAAAGAGGACAAGGACAACCCAAGTTGTTATCAGCGCTCAGTTCAGAAGCCTGCATCTCTGATGGTATGGGGTTGCATGAGTGCGTGTGGCATGGGCAGCTTACACATCTGGAAAGGCACCATCAATGCTGAAAGGTATATCCAAGTTCTAGAACAACATATGCTCCCATCCAGACGTCGTCTCTTTCAGGGAAGACCTTGCATTTTCCAACATGACAATGCCAGACCACATACTGCATCAATTACAACATCATGGCTGCGTAGAAGAAGGATCTGGGTACTGAAATGGCCAGCCTGCAGTCCAGATCTTTCACCCATAGAAAACATTTGGCGCATCATAAAGAGGAAGATGCAACAAAGAAGACCTAAGACAGTTGAGCAACTAGAAGCCTGTATTAGACAAGAATGGGACAACATTCCTATTCCTAAACTTGAGCAACTTGTCTCCTCAGTCCCCAGACGTTTGCAGACTGTTATAAAAAGAAGAGGGGATGCCACACAGTGGTAAACATGGCCTTGTCCCAACTTTTTTGAGATGTGTTGATGCCATGAAATTTAAAATCAACTTATTTTTCCCTTAAAATGATACATTTTCTCAGTTTAAACATTTGATATGTCATCTATGTTGTATTCTGAATAAAATATTGAAATTTGAAACTTCCACATCATTACATTCTGTTTTTATTCACAATTTGTACAGTGTCCCAACTTTTTTGGAATCGGGTTTGTATATTTTTAAGATGGTAGAATGCAGCTTTACAGATGCTAGAAACGTGGATTTCAAATGAAAGATTGGTATCAAAGAGCACACCCAGGTTCCTAACTGACGACGAGGACTTGACAGAGCAGCCATCGAGTGTTAGACAGTATTCTAGGTTACTACTTGTGGAGTTTTTTTGTCCAATAATTAAAAATTCTGTTTTTTCTGAATTAAGTTGCAGGAAATTACTAGTCATCCAATTTTTTATATCAGCTATGCATTCCGTTAATCTTGTGAATTGGTAAGTTTCGTCAGGGCGTGAAGAAATATAGAGCTGAGTATCGTCAGCATAATAGTGAAAACGCAGTATCGAATGCAGTGCTAAGATTGAGTAACACTAATAGAGAGATACAACCACGATCGGATGATAAGAGTAAATCATTTATAACTCTGATGAGAGCAGTCTCAGTACTATGATACGGTCTAAATCCTGACTGGAAATCCTCACAGATACCATTTCTTTCTAAAAAGGAGCATAGTTGTGAGGACACTGCCTTTTCTAGTATTTTTGACAGAAAGGGTAGATTTGAGATTGGCCTGTAATTGACTAATTCTGTGGGATCAAGTTGCGTTTTTTTAATAAGTGGTTTAATAATAGCCAACTTAAAAGTTTTCGGTACATATCCTAATGACAAGGATGAATTAATGATATTAAGAAGAGGATCTATGACCTCTGGAAGCATCTCTTTTAGTAGTTTAGTCGGTATAGGGTCTAGCATACATGTTGTTGATTTAGATGATTTAACGAGTTTAGCCAATTCTTCCGCTCCTATAGCAGTGAATGAGTGGAATTTTTCCTCAGTGACACTACAGTGCACTGTCTGATGTGATACTGTAGTAGAGGGTTGCATAGTTATAATTTTTTTCCTAATATTATCAATCTTGCACGTAAAGAAGTTCATAAAGTCATTACAGCTGTGCTGTTTACAAACGTCAGAAATTGAAGCTTTATTTCTTGTTAATTTGGCCACTGTATCAAATAAATACTGAGGTTTGTGTTTGTTTTCTTCTAAGAGAGTCGAGAAATAAGCAGATCTAGCAGTTTTTATGGCCTTTCTGTGTGCGATCATGCTCTCTTTCCACGAAATGCGAAAAGCCTCCAGTTTTGTTTTCTTCCAGCTGCGCTCCATTTTTCTGGCTGCTGTTTTAAGGGCCCGAGTGTGCTCGTTGTACCACGGCGTTGGACTATTTTCTTTAATCTTCTTTAAGCGCAGAGGAGCAACGGTGTCTAAAGTGCTGGAAAAGAGAGAGTCAATAGTTTCTGTTGCAACATCGAGTTCCTCTAGGCTATCTGGGATGCTGAGAAGATGGAACTGATGAGGAAAATTATTTACAAAGCAATCTTTAGTGGCAGCGGTGATAATCCTGCCATATTTGAAACAAGGGGATGGCTTTGCAGCCTTTGCTAAAGTAAGTATACACGATACTAGGTAATGATCTGAGATGTCATCGCTCTGCTGCAGAATTTCAACGGTATCAACATTTATTCCATGTGACAGTATTAGGTCTAAAGTATGATTACGGCGATGAGTGGGTCCTGACACGTGTTGCCTAACTCCAATAGAGTTTAGAATGTCTCTAAATGCCAATCCCGATGCGTCTTTTTCATTGTCTACATGGATATTAAAATCACCAACAATTAGGACTTTATCTGTAGCCAGTACTAACTCTGATAGAAAATCAGCAAATTCTTTGATAAAGTCTGTATGGTGCCCTGGTGGCCTGTATACAGTAGCCAGCACAAATGTCAAACGGGATTTATCATTTACGCTACATAACGTTAAGTAAAGCACCAAAACTTCAAAAGAATTATATTTGAAACTAGACTTCTGAGTAATACTGAAGATATTATTATAAATTACAGCAACCCCTCCCCCTTTGCCTTTCAGATGTGGCTCGTGTTTATAACAATATTCTTGAGGGGCGGACTCATTTAAAGTAATGTAATCGTCAGGTTTTAGCCAGGTTTCTGTCAAACATAGCACATCTAGATTATGATCTGTAATCATATCATTAACAATAAGCGCTTTTGGGGGAAGGGATCGAATATTCAGCAGCCCGAGCTTTATCATTTATTCATCTGTATTATATCTGTTTTTTATTTGTTGGACATCAATTACATTTTTACCGTTAAATGGTTTTGATGGTTTTTTGTATTTACTAATTCGGGGAACAGGCACAGTCTCTATGTGATAATATCTAGGTGAAAGAGTCTCTATGTGTTGGGATTTATCTGACTTCTGTGACATGAGACAGCTAGCAGACAGTCGGCTAAGCCAGTCCGTCTGCTTCCTGACCTGGGCCCAAGTTAGTCAAGGTTCAGCTCTAAGACTATGTGCCAAATTACTAGAGAGAAGAGTGGCACCATCCCAGGAAGGATGGATGCCATCTTTTTTTAACAGGTCAGGTCTGCCCCAAAAGCTTTTCCAATTGTCTATGAACCCTATGTTATTTTGCGGACACCACTTAGACAACCAGCCATTGAGTGATGATAGTCTGCTAAGTATCTCATCACTCCGACGAACAGGGAGGGGACCAGAGCAAAAAACTTTAGCTGCCATCGTACTTGCAAGTTCACACACCTCTTTAATGTTAATTTTGGTGATCTCCGACTGGCGAAGTCGAACATCATTAGTGCCGACGTGAATAATAATTTCAGAGAATTTACGATTAGCATTAGCCAGCACTTTTAAATTTGCTTTGATGTCAGGCGCTCTGGCTCCCGGTAAACCTGTGACTATGGTGGCTGGTGTCTCTATTTTCACGTTCTGTGTAGACATATGTTCACTATGAATAACTACACGTGCCAGAGAAATACACTATTATAGGCGTTTATTTTGGAAATATGAATGTACCTCACATCTGCTCCCACATTACCCATTAGTCTATTTATTTGGCACAATGCCTGTTTTATTTAGTTGACCAACTCTCAAAATCTGTGTGGCAAAGATGCATGACGCACAGCGCGGAGCAAATTACATTGAAATGTAAATGCATCAGTCATAACTTTTGTTTTAGGCAATACGCTGAGTTTTGATATGGAGTATTAATTTATGTCATTAAGGTGTGTTTTATTTTCTCTGTCAGCTAAACTTCCAAAGAAGTATTGCTTCATTTTGTCATTCATTTCATATTTCTGCATTCAAAATGTTATGTTTAAGACATTAATCGCATTATGCAATTGCTGTGTAAATGCATTTACTGCCCTCTGATCAGCATTAAACTGTGTAAATAGGCCTATACTACATCTAAAAGCGATTTTAGATGCAGCTTCTTTGCCACCTCAGTGCAAAGATGGGTTGATACTGCTTTAATTGGTACTGTAGTGTCATATAATTCTAATCTGACTAAATTTAAGAACTTAACATTCAAGATGACATATAGACATAATAAGATTAGAAAAAACAGGAAATAATACACCCTGAAAAGCAATTTAAAGGGGCAATTCTTACGGGAAACTTAATTTCTGGTATAGATAGATATAAAAAAAATAATCTTCATCTCTGGCTTTATTGTTCAGTATTACATACACTTGAATCGATACTAGTCTGCACTTCACATCAGTGTAGCCTAAATGCATTCTATATGTCATCTTGAATGTTAAGTTCTTAAATTTCCACACTGTCCAGCACTTACGAAAATTAACCATGTAGGCTATAGTTTTACTATAGTAAAAGTGTAGCCTAACCATGTTTTTTGGCGGATTATTTACCATTTGTATAGCCAGTTTTACTAAAAATATATTTAGTGTAGCAAAACCATGGTTGTGGTTACCACGGTTTAACTATATTAACCAGGTTTATGGTTTTATTTGTAGTAAAATCATGGTTAATTTTTGTAGTGCAGGTACACGGACCACCATGAGTATATCGGGGCCTTTATAGTACTTTCTGAAGCTTGAAAGAAGAAAAAAAAAAAAAGAATAATAGTTTGGAGCAACACAAGGACGAATAAATGATGACAGTATTTTATTTTTCAGTGAAAATCTCTTACGATATCCTTTTGGCCTCATTTGAAAAGCCTTGACCACTCATGTAACCATTTAATTAGTTTTTTCTCTCTCACTATCCACTTGTTTCCGGGTCCAAGAATAAAATCTCAACAGTCATTGATGAGCATTATTTATTCATTTCACAAATTTAAGCTAAGCTTTTAAAAACACACACAAGTCTCCACACTCACAGCAGCCCGGACAACAATATTTTAATGATTCATAAAAGATTAATCACTGTCTGGCCATCTGAGAATTCATTATAGAAATAAATTATGATTTATGAAATATCAATTTATTTATTCAATACATTTAGGATTATGATTTATCGGCAGTAATACAGTACACCATGAGTGTCAGCACTGTTTTTTGTTTGCATTTGCCATCTGAAAGAGCTTTTGGACCTGAAACGGAGGCATCAGACTTAACAAGCAGATACACCTATACAAGGTCTTATACTGGTGTCCAATACCATTCTGACAGTATACTTATGAAACAGTAGCAGAGAAAGTTGAATACAAGCACATGTTAAACATCTAATTTTAGAGTGGCTGTGTTTGTGCTTCACGAGTAAAGCCGTAGCAGGTGGTTGCGTGTAGCTCTTTCAGTTCGCCAGATGTTTTGTGAATGATAGACACTCTTGGGCATCTCTGATTACAGCAGTCTTGAACATCCACTTTTTTTATAAACCTGAAATCTCAAGAATTGCACCCATGACACAGACAAAGTTTCATTGTGTGCATTAGGCCGAGGCCAGTCCTTAGCCTCGAGCACTAACACACCCACACTCCCAAATCTTATTTCCTTTCAACGTGGTTGAGTGAAAGTGGAACATTCCAGACTGCCAGACTAAAAGGTGAGAGAGCACAAGCAGTAAACACAGTGTCACATGCTCCTGCTCCTTCCTGTCTAACCCTCTCTGTTTTCATTTCGACTCTGTCCTGGGCCAAGAGGCCAATAGAGAACCACGTCCACGAGCTGGCGCTTAGCAGAGCGCAGCTGGAGTTTTCTCACTGCCTACTGAACAACACCGTAATAGACCATCCAACAGCTTGTCTGTCAGCACAGCTCTGTTTTCCTGAGACCCCTCGCTGCTCCATTGTGGGACCACCGAAAAAAGTCACTTCCTGTGTAAATATGGATTTTAGAGATCTGTAAAGGGAAACAGACCTCGGACAGGAAATTCTGAATAACTTGCAATCAACCTCATATCCCCTCTCTCATCCGATTAGCGTTTTTAGCATAGCATTCCTTTCTTTGAGCACCCGTTTGACCTTCTTGTGTCAGACGTGTATCATGGAAAAAAAATACTATCAGACTCTAATTTCTCCTGGCTTCCTGTTATTTGGAACATTCCATGAACAAACTTTGACTGTATCAGCGCTGCTAATGAGGGTGCGCACTTGTTTTCCATCGCTTTGATGTTAATGGTATGCAAAATGCTGACTAATGACTTGAGCATTGTTGCTTTACAGACAACTGCCAATAGGAGGACCACAACAGACAGATTTACGGTAAACGTAACGAGTCAGCAACTACAGGGTAGAAAACTAATTCAGGTATGAATGGCAAAACACTGTCCCAAGTTACCTAAATTCACCCTATAAATAATGGTTATTTTATTCACTATATGCTGGCACTTGTTGTCTGCTTTTCCCTCAATCTGGTCCAATTCATCCATTTTAAACAAATAAATAAATACATTTTAAAACTGTAATGTATTTGTTATGTTTTTTTGTATTTACAGTATAATATACTCTACTGTCGATTAGTTTGGATCAGTAAGATTTTTTAAATGAAAAAAATAATACTTTTATTTAGCAAGAATGCATTAAATTGATCAGAATGGAAAATTCCAGGTGGACTGATAACTTTTCTCTGCTGACAGAGACTAGGGTTAGGGTAAGATGTTTTGGCTGGAATGCATGGCTCTGCAGTGCAGATCTGTGTCTCTATTATGCAATCCCATGTGCTTCCATCAAATGTGCTTTTGGTCAGTGTAATGAAGATTTATTGAGAGTTATCAGGACCCTTATCACCACTGCACTCTTCAGTAAATTAGTGTTTAACCCAATGTTGAAAAAAAAAAAAAAAAAACAGGCTTCATAACATGTTTGCTGGAAACTCTAAAAAATCGTATTATTTTTAATTTTTTTTTACCCAAATCCTGGGTTGAGCCTTTTGGGTTATTTTTTCAGTGTTTGAGTAGTTCTTTGTGTTACACAGCTCCTGGGTCAGACATAACAACCCAGGGGTTGAGTTATTTATCGCAGGCTTTTTGACCTCTTCAGAGGAGAGCAGTTCTCAGCTCTGTCAAATTGGTGCATGTCTTTGGTAAAATACAGGTTTGTGTACATTTTATTTTATCTATAAATTCATAATTGTTCTGTATATCGTTTAATTTTATGCAAAGCAACATACAGGGGCGCGATGCGAGTAACCTACATGAGTGTTGCGTCTGTCTTTTTGTGTGATGAAAAGGCCTGTGATGCCTTGCATAAAATTTTATTCAAAAAGATACAGAATATAAATACTTAGGATGTTAAAATATGTCCTCAGAGCTGTTCACTGTTTGTTTATGGACAGGTTATGGAGCCAGTCACAGCATATTTTGGCTATGAGTGAAATGCAGGGTGGCGGTTTGAAGTTAGAAGTTCTCCTGCTGAACATGATGTAAGCTCCGGCACGAGATCCAGCGCTGTTACGGTGAAAACGGGGTAACAGAGACTGGTCGATTACACTTGAAAAAAAACACTAAATGTTTAATTTTTACTTCTAATATTTGTTAAACGAGCTTAAAATGTAGGCAATATGTATTAAAACGATATAAAATATGCTATACTGTAAAATATGATCGAAAATAAAGGAATTATCATGCAAACCAGTGGTTGTGTGGAGTGTTTTAAAAAAGTTTAGAGGATTTAAGTTAATCCGTAAACATTAAGTCATGTATGAAATAAAAAAAAGCTAGTATTATAGTAAAAATGGATCAATCCATTATGCTGGGTTAAATAAACAGCCCAAATTGCAGGGTAAAATTAACCCAACATGTGTTCAGTCCTATATTTACCCAGCCTTTGTTTTTTGGTGTTTTTTAGCGTGTACCCACAAGCTGGATGATAAGATTATTATTATTATGTCCAGCAGCTCCCATTTTTGAACTTGAAAACTGTTTTTTAGCAACTGTATCCAAGAGTATTGTGAGCACATCAGAGAAACATTCACGATTGAACCCCAAGAGCAAAATGGTGCTTCTGATTACTCTGCTTAATGTGGGCTGTTTAAGCCACACCAAACTATAGGAAGTTGAATAAAAACATTTATGTTTGGTGGAAATAAATCTGTTTCTGCCTAAATGTCTGCTATAATCTGCGGTTCTCAATGGTGCTTTCACTGAAGACACGCAAGGTTTAACATATCTCATTAGCCAAGCCTTCTATCTGAACCACTGCTGTACTGTGGTGTGCTGCTGAGAGGCTACATCATTTGTTTTGTGTAGAAGGCAAGCTATTGCTCTTTTGAGCCCTATTGGGTCTTTTAGGGTCTCTAATCAGAATCTGTTTATCCCAAGCCACAGTCTTCCTCCATCATGATTTTACTGATGTCTTTAACAATCCCAGCAGTGAATGAGGGAACAAAGACAGAGACTAACCACATATACACCAAAAAAAAATTCTCTGAAACAGCCTAAATCCTAATGGCAGACAAAGTTTAAGAAAACAGTGGGTGCAGACAGATGTAATCTGACCTGCTCTGTCTGGCCATGTGCCTCTGTCACTGCTCTGGTTTAAGTTATCCACTTTATCTAGTCACTTCTTCATAAAACGAATAGCTTTATACAGATTTATTTTCCATATTAAAGGAATATTTCACCCAAAAATGAAAATTGAAAAAATGAAAATCATTTACTCACCCTCATGTCGTTCCAAACCTGTGAGAAAATTACGTTTCATATTATAAATTATTATTATTATTATTAATTATTAAAGATTAAAAGTGTATTTAAAATACATATATATTCATACAATTTATTAGTATAAATGCTATTATAATGGGGGAGAGTGGGCTAGAATGTATCTAGTCTAGTAAAATGTGCACAACTTATATAATGTGACCATTTAAAATGAGACAAGAGATGCACATGAGAAAATGTATCATTCGTATGCTAAAAACCTTTTTATATTTTTTTATATTTTATTACCTATATGGTATTATATAAATAATACCATTTATAAAATATTTTTCTTGCTTTTTGATGAACGGTCAGTGTATGAAACCATACATTTTCATGGCAAAATATTAGCCAGGAATTATTAAATGAAGCACATATATTCCTTAAATAAAAATCAAATATTCTTTAAGAAAATGGTGAAAACATTTAAATTCAATGTTACATGTACATGCCTTGAATAATTTTAATATATTTTCCCGTTGTGAAATAAAGAAAATATAGACTTTTTCCATTTGTAATTACTCATATATATGAGAATTAACAAGTGAGATGTTTGCCAGGAAGACCATTAGTCAGTGTGCAATCATATGTTCAAGTGGAAAGAGAACCTGCCAACACCATGTCTTGTCATACTTATTGATGATAATGAGGGTTGGATCAGTGACTCCAAGCTGCTATAGAGTACCTTGACCCTTTATGTCGACTCAAATTCAGGCCTTAGGAAACAACTCTTAACATAACCCAACAAATCAATGTCAAAATGTCTCTCACTCCTTTTTTGTTTTTTACACAGAACATTTAGTTCTCTATATCAACCCAAGGCGATGATCAATAGCATAGAAACATGCTCTGGCCTCTCCGACACTGAATCTCCTTAAATGGCAGACACTGTCAATAAATCACTAAAAGGCCGCTTTTTACATCTGTTCTGCCTTAATATTACCAAAAATGTATATCAGAGATGCCTTGAGGGTGCTGTCATCACATGTTCTGTGATGAGCCCTACGGGGGATAGTACTCCTGGCATGCGGTAGTAAAATTAATCATTAAGCCTGTGAACATGGCCATGAAAATAGCTTGTGGCACACACACATTCATACCCACCCACCTCCACCTCCACCTCCACCTCCACCTGTACTCTGTTTGGATGACTAAATGACTTCACACTTTTAAAATACTACTCAAATAAAAAATATGTAAACTGCTCTCATACTATTTGTCCGCTTGCTGCTACATGCAGAATTTGCATATTACACAGAGCAAGACAATGCACACGCAGACCTCACAAAGATCTTCCTGCAAAATTTTACCACAACAACTTCAACTATATGTTGGCAGCTGGTATCAGCATCCCAGTTTTATGCAAAAGGGATGCAACGTGACTTACTGTACTTTCTGAAGCACTAAAAACATTTAAACATTAAAGCAAACATGCCTGAAGAAATGGCTTCACTCGCTCATTAAAACTACTGAAACCTCAAAGCCGACTTGTCCACACTGGCAGTGATGGTGATGAAGATGACTAATATATTTACATGGTTCTTTCTGACATGGCAGGTTATCCAACCACTGATTTGAAACATTCGCCTGTGTGATGTACCAGGGTACCTGTGAGTTTCTCTGCCAAGTTAGAGCTGGTGGTCCTTCAAGCTTGACTTGTTGCTTAATTCTGGTGGACTCCACTAACTCAAAAAGGAAATAGTTGAACGGCACAGATAAATGCTCACAGTTAGGGCTCAGTGGTTAAAGTATTTTGATGAGAAAAAAAACACAAGAAGTGATGTAAGTCCAAGTTCAATGGGTTTGGGTGAACAGTAGCCTTTTGATCTCCCTGCACGGTTCCACCATGGTAGCCCTCTTTAATCCAGGATGGTAGTAACTTAAAACATTTTGTGAAGAATATAACTATACAGTATTACTTTACTTGTATATTTCCAACATGATCACATTTTTATTAATTTGTAAATACATTTTTGTATGCAGACATGAAACGTACATATATTGACATACACCGATCAGGCATAACATTATGACCACTGTCCTAATATTGTGTTGGTCCCCCTTTTGCTGCCCAAACAGCCCTGACCCATCGAGGCATGGACTCCACTAGACCCCTGAAGGTGTGCTGTGGTGTCTGGCACCAAGATGTTAGCAGCAGATCCTTTAAGTCCTGTAAGTTGTGGGGCCTCCATGGATCGGACTTGTTTGTTCAGCACATCCTACAGATGCTCGACTGGATTGAGATCTGGGGAATTTGGAGGCCAAGTCAACACCTCAAACTCGTTGTTGTGCTCCTCAAACCATCCCTGAACCATTTTTGCTTTGTGGCAGGGCGCATTATTCTGCTGAAAGAGGCCACAGGGAATACCGTTTCCATGAAAGGGTGTACATGGTCTGCAATAATGCTTCGGTAGGTGGTACATGTCAAAGTAACATCTTCATTGATGGCAGGACCCAAGGTTTCCCAGCAGAACATTGCCCAAAGCATCACACTGCCTCCGCCGGCTTGCCTTCTTCCCATAGTGCATCCTGGTGCCATGTGTTCCCCAGGTAAGCGGCGCACACAAATCCAGCCATCCACATGATGTAAAGAAAATGTGATTCATCAGACCAGGCCACCTTCTTTCATTGCTCCGTGGTCCAGTTCTGATGCTCACGTGCCCACTGTTGGCGCTTTCGGTGGTGGACAGGGGTCAGCATGGGCACCCTGACAGGTCTGTGGCTATGCAGCCCCATACGCAACAAACTGCAATGAACTGTGTATTCTGACAACTTTCTATCAGAACCAGCATTAACTTCTTGAGAAATTTAAGCTACAGTAGCTCGTCTGTTTGATCGGTCCACACGGGCCACACGGGCCAGTCTTCGCTCCCCACGTGCATGCTCTGACCCAGACGTCTAGCCATCACAATTTGGCCCTTGTCAAACTTGCTCAAATTCTTACGCTTGCCCATTTTACCTGCTTCTAACACATCAACTTTGAGGACAAAATGTTCACTTGCTGCCTAATATATCCCACCAACAGGTGCCGTGATGATGAGATAATCAGTGTTATTCACTTCACCTGTCAGTGGTCATAATGTTATGCTTGATCGGTGTATCAACATCAAAAAGTAAGCATTTTATGTGCAAATTAGTTTAGAGACGTGTTTATGATTCCTTTTAGGTTCATAGAATATTGAAATCAATAGGATGACTTTATTTCATCAATGTGGTTAGTTAAATATGTTCAATGCCATCACATTTATTTAACAAATTTACCTAATTTAACATTATAAGAGTTCTGTAAGATTATAACTGTGCTGTATGATTTCTAATGTCATACTGGACATCAGGAGTAATGATGTTGAAAATTCAGTTTTGCCGTCACAGGAATAAATTACATTTTAAAATATATTATTAATTAAAATAACAGTTGTTATTATTATTAATATTTCACAATATTACTGTTTTTATTGTATTTTTGATCAAATAAAGGCAGCATAAGAGACTTATTTCAAGCCTTAACCTAAATATTTCTGACCCCAAAGTTTTGAATGGTAGTGTATGTATATTGTACACATTTCTGTATATTCAAATGTAAGTATGAATACTTATGAGATCAGCCCCAGATGTTTTTTAAATAATTTGAATAGAATGAATATTCTAAACATGTGAGGTTTTAACAAAAAGACTTGGAACACTGAAGGCATGTGGTCAGTAGTGTGCATGGTATCCAGATGAGAGCATTTCTGTGAAATAGCGAGGGGGTCGGGCTTAACGTTTCATAACCAACATCTACCCCACCTGACTTGCTATGTTCCCTTTCACTGCTATTTCCAGCACACTCCCTGACCTACGTCCAGAGCAGCTGGAAGCTGACTCGACTGCAGTCGAGGGAGGCAGATATTGGAAGACAGTTGGGAGGGAGGGGATTCCCAGCAACCTTGCAAAGATACAAAGCACCTATGATAAAGCCATTGTCTAGCTCACACAGTAAATTAACCTTTAGACAAGGACGAAAGCAGAAGGCAGACATTCCAGACATTCCTAGCCATGCCAGTAGATACTCTTTCAGTGTCTAAACCCCATATTATTTTTGCTTGTCTTGGCCATTTTGCTCTAAACACTCTCAAGTATCTTCTGGGATATCTACTTTGTGTTTGTTCACACTGCTGACTCTCATCTACCCATTTGTATGCAAAGAGCACACAACAATAGAAGCTTTCATTTAAAAAGACATATGTGGACCACATGTGCAGCTTTTCGAACGCAGCTTGTGCATCTCAGCTACTCTCCAGTCTCTAATCACTTCCTAAACAAGCTCAAACAGAGATCTGGCTGTTAATGTTATCTAAATATTAGTCTTCCCCTAAGCAGACCGTGCTTTCCAACAAGCTCTTCAAATCAGTTGTAAAAGAAGAGACTTACTGTAATTCTGCTGCCTCGGTTTTCGTAAAGTAGGAGGCTGGAAAGTCAAGCCCGATGATGACCATGGATGGTGCTACAAGAATATTTCACTTAAAAATTAAAAATGTGTCATTATTTACTCACCGTCATGTTGTTCCAAACCCATATGCTCTTATTTCTGTTTGCATTTTTTTTTTTTTTTGTGGAAGAAAAAGAAAATTGTTGAAGAACATACACAACCTTCTTTTCCAGAAGATAAAAGGACAAAATAACACTATAAAAGTATTAAAAGTAGTCCATATGAGTCACTCACTATGCCCGTTATTCGCTGAACATTAAATGTGGCATATTATCGTATCGACTTCAGAAAATTTTGGGGGGAAATATAAATAATTTTTATTTATGTCATAATAAATAACTTTTTTTATTGGACATTTCGCACAGCAATGTTAAGGCCTGTTCACACGGGCACAAAAATTAGGTCCGATTTTTGAATGCAATTTGTCTGTTTAAACCATTGCATAAAAAAATTGCAGATGGGTTGAATGAAAATGCAAATTCACTCTCACATCTTTTCACTTCCAACACCTGCTTGTCATGGAGAAGAAAGTAAGTAAAACAGTATTTACATCTTTTCAAACACCATGGGCATGTGACTAAAGGTGCAAATCTTATCGGTTGGCCAGATTTCTTCGCAGTGTGATGGAAAACAGAAAAGAACACCTCTCTATAATAAAAAATAAGCATTGACAGCATGCAAATTTATGTGAACTCAAATGAAAATATTTATCAAACCAACTTCTCACACCACACATCTTGGTGTGAACAAGCCTTTACCATGAACTGTCATTCTATGTACAAGAAGAGCGTATACATTCTATTAAATGCATGCTTTTGTGTTCCACACTTAAAAAAAAACAACAAAAAAAACGGTTCATAAGTTTGGTATAATATGCGTTTTCAATTTTGGGTGAAGTATTCCTTTAAATATCACAGCAGAATTTGTTAATCCTAAAATATTTCCTGTGAGATTTCTGAAATCAGCTTTGCACGTCTTGACTGTGTAACACACATCCTGCATAGCCAGAGTACTTATCTACTTTGGTTGTGAATGGGAGGTTCAATGGCATTATGTGTACATGGCAGCCAGACAAACAATACTTAGTCACCAAGACATATAAGCTTCACAGCAGTTATCACAATGATAGGCCCTATAGCATGACATTTTGAGGCTTATTCCATCAGTGAGCAAGCACAAGACATCAATTATGGAAAATAAAACCTCAAATAACTGGTCTGAACTTACTGCTGTTACTTGTCTTTCCATTGCCTTGATAACAGTGATGAAATTCTCCTTACAACTTGACTTGGGCTATTTGGACTGCACAAAATTAACAGAACACAGCATGTGTCATTAAAAAGTTCTGTCCCTCACAAACATTTACCTGCATGAAAGATACTAATTACAAACAAAAACACAGACTAGATACACAAAACTGCTGCTGAACTTGACCTATATAAAATGTATTATGTAATCTGCAAGCTGAAATCAACAAATGTAGCAAAAAAGAGACCATTTTAACCGTGTTTATGCACGCAAGATTGCAATCTGCTTACCTCTCCGAAAACCATTGTAATTAGCGAACAAATTGCTCATTGGAGTCATATCTTTTCAGAGAATTTATCATTGAACTGATTCACAAAACTCACAGGATAGTCACGATTCAGGTCAGCAATCCGATTGAACCGATTCATTGAACCAAACAATCGGCGAAACAATAAGTTACTTTAATAGCAGAATATTGGTTTTAATAAACAGCATTTATTAAAACGTGCAAAAAACATTTTAGATATAAGTGAATTTATACGTTTAATTTGTTTAAAGGGATAGTTCACTCAAAAATTTAATTTATCCCATGATTTACTCACCCTCAAGCAGTGTTGGGGAGTAATACATGTAACGCCGTTACGTAATTTAATTACAAAATACATGTAACTGTAATCAGTTACAGTTACTGAGAAAAAATGTGTAATTAAATTACAGTTACTTATGAAAATGTTAATGATTACAAAGGGGGTTACATCTGAATATTTTCTGTAAAAAGCAAGGATATGTTACAGTATATGATCACACTATCATTCATTCAAAGGCTAATAAACCATTCAAGTGCGATTTACTTAACTGAACTTAACTGGCGCGCGTCTGTGAATCTAGTGTGTGACAGACACAAACGCTCTTGTGCACAGAGACAGCACTCAACCGCATTGAGTTCTCTTTCGCTCTTGAATGGGCAAAAACACACAAAAGTATGCCAAAATGTCCTCTTTGTCGGCTATCCTCATAAGCACAGTCTTAAATTAGTTAAATAAAGTCTTAAATGATCGGAAAGAGCTGTGAGAAATGACGCGTCAGATCCGCATCATATGCGGCAGCTCTTAAAGGAACACTCCACTTTTTTTGAAAATAGGCTCATTTTCCAACTCCCCTAGAGTTAAACAGTTGAGTTTTCCATTCAGCCGATATCCGGATCTGGCGGTAAAACTTTTAGCATAGCTTAGCATAGATCATTGAATCTGATTAGACTGTTAGCATCTCGCTCAAAAATGACCAAAGACTTTCGATATTTTTCCTATTTAAAACTTGACTCTTCTGTAGTTACATCGTGTACTAAGACCGATGGAAAATGAAAAGTTGCGATTTTCTAGACCGATATGGATAGGAACTATACTCTCATTCCTGCGTAATAATCAAGGAACTTTGCTGCCGTACCATGGGTGCAGCAGGTGCAATGATATTATGCAGCGCCTGAAAATAGTCCCCAGCACGCTCCCTGTTTCAAGCAGGTTGTCACGTTGGTTATGTTGACGGAAGTTAGCCTATTTTCAGGCGCTGCGTAATATCATTCATTTTCCGTCAGTCTTAGTACACAATGTAACTACAGAAGAGTCAAGTTTTAAATAGGAAAAATATCGAAAGTCTTTGGTCATTTTTAAACGAGATTCTAACAGTCTAATCAGATTCAATGATCTATGCTAAGCTATGCTAAAAGTTCTACCGCCAGATCCGGAGATCGGCTGAATGGATTCGAAAACGGTAAAACTCAACTGTTTAACTCTAGGGGAGTTGGAAAATGAGCCTATTTTCAAAAAAAGTGGAGTGTTCCTTTAAAGGGACAGCAGCCATTAACGTTACAATCAAAGAACAAAAGACAGAGAATCACTCACTGCTCTTGACTGAACTTTTGTAGCTTTAATACAGATTAATCTATATTTAATTTATATTTTATGCAGTGAAGACTGTGAAATAAGTGTTTGATAAATAGTTGAAAAATATTAATTTGTTGCTTTGCCTGTTTTTGATGTGCACGATCCCTCTCGCCATTTCTGATGCTTTCGATTGGTTCTCTTTATTGAATTTGCAGCGCACAACATCTGCCAATTACATCAATCCACATTTCTGCTGAAAGCTTTTCAACCTGTCTGAGAGTTGCCACCATGGCAAGTGATAAAAATGAGTTCCAGGGCTGGAAATTTTAAAATAATTTCATCCAGAAATCAGAAAAGGGTGCATATATAACAGTTCAGTGCAAAATATGTTTGCCAACTATTAAAATGCTATCCACTATTTCTTTTTATGATTTTAAATCTGTATTTAACCTCAGAATGATCTCAAAGTAAAAAGAGGTCCCAAAGTCTGATTTTGTGGTGGCTGTGCTTTAAAATTAAATTATTATAATCGTAATTCAGGTGATGAAGGATTGTGAAAGACTGACAGCAATTAGCATTGAGTAGGCTACTACTGTAAGGTTTAAATGTTTGAAAATGATTAAAAGTTGAAAACAATTATTAGAAATTTTGAAAAGTAATCAAAATGTAATCAAATGTAATAAGTTACATTATTTTTATAAAGTAATTGAAATAGTTACACTACTATTACATTTTAAACAGGGTAACTTGTAATCTGTAACCTATTACATTTCCAAAGTAACCTTCCCAACACTAGCCTCAAGCCATCCTAGGTGTATATGACATTCTTCTTTCAGACGAATACAATCGGAGTTATATTAAAAAATATCCTGGTTCTTCCCAGCTTTATAATGGCAGTGAATGGTAAATGAGATTTTGAAGGTCAAAAAAGCGCATTCCATCCATTTTAAAAGTACTCCACATGGCTCCGGAGGGTTAATAAAGGCCTTCTGAAGTGAAGCGATGCGTTTTTGTAAGAAAAATATCCATATTTAAATATTTATAGCCTAAAATAACTAGCATCCGGCAGATGACCCTAGTCGACACTAAAAGAGTAACCTGTGACCCGACGCATAATTTTAATTTTTGGGTGCACTATTTGTGTTTTGTCAAGAAAGATTCACGGCTGACTCGAATCATGAGGCCTTTCTGTTTTGAGTTTGCATGTTATTATCTCTGTGTTAGAATTTTTTTTATTTTTTTTATTGAGTTTAGGTAAATTGGAGACTAAAATTGCCCGATGGATGTTTGAAACCGATTCGCGAAACAAGTCTACAAATTTCCTACCACACTTGCAAACTGAGAAATCTGCATTATCCTTTACCAAGACCTCACTAACAGAAAAAGTAATATTATTTAGTTTCAGCTGAGGCCTTCCATCTTTTTAAATGTGTTTACATATCACTCCTTGCATTTTCATTAAGAATTTAGGATATTTAGCATAAAGTAGAGGTATTTAGGGAAACGGTTACAGGCATTGTGCCCAATTTCGACTCCCTGCTGAACTCTCTGACAGTTGGTTTCTCCCTGCCGGTGGAAAAGTTTCGATGGCATTTGCTTTTCATCTTCCCTAATGCCTAATAAAGTAGCATTTATAAGCGCAGTGCTGCTTTACAGAGGTTACCAGGGAAACAGCTCTATTTCTGCTGTTCAGTAAGTGCCACCTACTCTCAGAGAGTGGATTTACATTTTCATGCAGCCTGTCTACCACTTTCGACCAAATGTTTGTTGTTAATGATTTTAACCTGTAGATTGAAAATCAAATTTCATTCTAATAATCTCAACACTTCGCATAATGAGGCAGCCTATTTAGAATTGTTTATGTAGCAATTTAAACACCTATAATTTATCATTTTAACTCATTCTTTTCATAAAAATTATTTAAGGCTGAAATGTGAGGTTTATCATTTTATATTTTTTTTAATTATTTTTATAAAACATTTTACCAATAATTTCCTTTAAAATCTGGCCATCATTTTTATTTTTTAATATTATTATTTGAATGTTTATGCAAACAAATAGTGCATAGTGTGGCTAATTTTATATGTTGTTTGTTGGTTTTTAAGTTGGTGAAATGATTTCAGTGTGTGTAAGAGCTCTTTTTGAACATTTCCAGCACATTTTAACAATACCGTGATCATTTTGGTCACTATAATCGTGATATGAAATTTTCATACCGTTTCATCTGTAGAGGTATTCCTCTGCTAAGCAAAGAGGCAAAAATAGGAAATTGCGATGATTTAGGGGAGCCGTGTGACTGACCATTGAGAGAACAAAGTGAGCAGATCTTGAAGGATGACCCTGCGATTCAACAGCAAACAGGAAAAGAACCAGGAACAAGACAGATATTCCTCCCATAAATATGCCCAGATGGTGCACATGTGCATGTGTTGTGTGTCTTGATAAAGTGTCCAACTAACATAAGCGTCTGGAACCGTCCAGAGCATTTTAATGCCAAGTGACAAAATCTATGTGAAAATTACAGATGTTAGAAACCAAAGAGGAAATTGTTAATATGTGCAGGAATTTAATACAATGGAATTTTATTGTAGAAAGTTATTAGGTGTGCGCATAAAACAGAAGTCTCTGCAGGCTCTTCGGCTTAAGAACAAGCGATTATTTCTAGTGTTATTAAACAATTTTATAAGCCAGTGATTGCCATGTCATATTTCCTAATAATCATATAAAATGAAGACAAAATGTACAGATTCATTCAATCGTGGGCGTTCGTAATGATTACATCATAGTACTTCAAGTACATTGTGATTTGTTTTACTAGCTTTTAGCTGATATTAAACAGAGGCTTTTTGAAGGAACAGTCCCCTTTTTATGATAGCAATTAGCTTCTCAAAATTATATTTCTATTTATACATAAAATATAACAATTAACATTTAAATTCAGCTTGTTACATAGTTGGTAGGTTACATTTTTGTGCTTATTGTATAAAAATAATTTATTTACAATAATTTTAAGAAACAAACAAGTGTACACTTTTTGTGACTTTTTGTTGGTAGTGTTGTGTATTTTTCTTTTCGTATCTTGTTTTGATCTACATTTTATTCATTGTCATGAATAACCACCAATCTTGATCAGACAAAAAATTTACATGTATTTAGGTGTCAAAGTTTGTAAGTGAAGCACAGACCTTGACTGCTTTTGTGCTTGGAAACCCAAGCAAACATGACCTCTGTGACTCCACACACTGCGGGAGAGAAGGAAAGGACCCCTTGTCTGTTTATGACTCCATTAAGGAGAACTTGGAGAATAGCCAGATTTCCATATAAAGTTATAATTTGGCCCGTGAGCAAAGAAAATGAAACTAATTTGTGGCAAAAGAGAGGTTTTCACGAAATAGGCTCAATTTGTTACAGCAGTGGCAAGTCTGCAAATACAGCCAGGATAGACAATGGCATTATGTAATCTAGAAATCCTGCCAGCCAATCATGCCGACCGTTTTAAGAGTCTGGCTCAAGAAAATATAAAATGAGAAGATCAAAAGTTTCTAAATAAGACAGGGCTCTAGAGTGCGACCAATTTGGGCGCACATGCGCCCAAAATTTGTAAGGGTGCGACTAAAATTTTTCCTAGGTCGCACCGGTGCACCTAACGTCCTCGCATTGCTGCCTCTCCACGAACGAAGCGTTTGTTCTCCTTTGACGGAACTCACACGCATGGTTGGATCATATCGTGGTCTAAACCAATCAGAGACAGAGATGGGGCGGGTCTTTGCCTCTGATTGGCTGTGGTCCAGATATTCCTGTAGGCCTACACTGCTCCGTGCTGTGTGATTGAAATTGCGACCGGAGCACCAGAGAATCAGTTACGGCAATCAGCATCAGCAAAATAAACGCAAGAAAACAGACGACGAACAATGAAAAGAAATAGACCCATAAGGCATCTTTACACAGTCGAGTTAAGGCTGATGTAAAGCGCCTCTGTGTCTGCTCAAAATCCTGTGTAAAGACGCAATGCCGCATAAAAGCAGATTTAAAATACCCACCTCAGCCCCTAGTATCAAAGGCGACGCTGAAACGGTTTGTGAGTCCATTTCACTGAAAGTGTGTGTGTGAGCGCAAGTGTGTGAGAGAGTGTGTGTGTGAGAGAATGAACGTGAACTTGTGCCGCCCTAAACTACGTCATTGTCATGACAACCGCCTGTCAGTGTCAGCTCAGGTGGCGCGAGAATCAAGAAGCTGGAGACAGAACAGGATGAGCTCCATATGTTTTAGGCAAATTAAAAAAATGTCTATCATTAAAGTAAAAGAGTCCTGTGCTCACATCGTCAAGCGTGTAATCAATCGTGTGTAATCAATTGGCGTTTGCCGTTTGTAATCTTCCTTTGAAGAGACTGGCAGATCGCGCTGCAACATTTCCCTCAGATACAGTAAATGCTTAACCCAGTCGGCGTCACTGTGATTGTGCATTGTTATATTATATTCCAAAAATAATCTCTTTGAGAACGATATATGCGGATATATCTACTGTCCTACCTGAAACGCTAACGTTAGTATCATTGTTAATTTGTTGTGCCTGCTGCAAAGTGACTTTCTGGCTCTTTGAAAAAACTTTCGACCACTTTTAATCCTGCTGTGATCTACCCGTAATAATTCATAATTTCATTATAGCATTTGTTCCAGCTGGCACAATTTTATTAAGAAATATAAACAAGTATAGGCTACCGTAGCCTACAATAGCCTATCAGTAACGTTACCACATAATTATGACAATCATCAAAGCGTGATATATATAGCAGGCAGAGGAAATTAAAAATTCCGTATTTTTATTTATTATGAGTTGTATTTCATTATTTATTATTTCATTTTTTTTTTAATTAATTTATAACACTTTGTTAAAACTGTAGTTTTAAGATAGTAATGTTCAAAGCATTGTTTCCTGTGATTTTAATCCCTGTGTAAATGCATATGTTGTCATTTACATAATATATATGAATGTATATGGAGCGTTATAAAAAGGTGACATTGAAATTGTGGCGTTAAAGGTGACGCGAGCCGGGGAAAAATTTGGGTGCACCTAAATTTTGTGCTGGTGCACCTAAATAAAAAAGTTAGGCGCACCAGTGCAACCAAGGCAAAAAGTTAGTCGGGAGCCCTGTAAGAATGAAAGTTTAAGCGTTTTATAACAGGCAAACACATCTTCAAATGTTCAAAATCAGCATCCACAAAACCTGCATTTAATGCGCAACATGTCCAACTATATGTCAGCTGTCTCCTGTGGTCTCCTTATATCAGGACAGCCTTTTTATAATTTCCTGTTTGTTTTCCTTGGGAAGTGAGTCAGGCGAAGTATTTCGAGATATAAAAAACTGTTTGAAAAAAGATATGCTGGTTGTGTTATCGCTTGGCAACAAAACATTTGGTCACTAGTTGAAAAGGACAGAACAGTATCTGGATCATGCTCTTCCTTACACAGTTTTTCATAGCTAATCTATGCGCTGTGAGGTTTTTATCATGATGTTCTGCATTATGTCACATCATGTTTACATAATAATTACTTAGCAATTCTGTAATATTTGCTTTATAGGAGCACAGACCTTCATAGTCATACTTGCACCACAGACCATTCTAATAGCATATCAAGAGTGCCTGTATAAAGCATTATCCTTTAGACCAGAAATATCCAGACGGCTACACTGAAAATTCATTCTTAAACGTAATTTAATCTCATAAATAAATGAAGTGATAAAATGTGGCATGTAATACTGCAAATGCCTGTGTCAAGGAAGTCACTGATGCACAACTGCAAGTGAGATGAAATATAGCAGTGTGAATACAAACGTATTATTTGTGATGAGCGTGATAATGGGTCTTTGGGTACACAGTGTGACTGGAGGCATGAGGACATGGAAAAACGCCAAGATTATGTGCTTGGCAAGGTCAGATTACCGGCAACAGAAATAATAGCCTCGGTCAAGAATTACTACAGTCGTAAAAAAGACTAATTTATTACAGCTTTGTGTTCTTAAACGAGACGCATTCCACTGATGGGTATCCTAGCAGAGTCAAAGAAACGCTAAAAATTAACTTCTGAGATGGCACTGAGGGTCTACTTGACAACCTAGTTTAGGCTTCAGCATATTCACTAGAATAGGGGGTTTTCAAATGCCATGGACCCCCAAAATAAGATGGTTCCCTTTCTACACTCTCAAAAAAACTTCAGGTACCAATATGCACCCTTAAGTGGTAAATAAGGTACAAACTGGTGTACCTTTTGAAATGGTACCAGTGACAGCTTTTGTACCTTTTTTTCTGAAAGTTTAGGCACCACCTTTTAGAGATAGTTCAGTCTTACAAATATCTTGTGGTCTATTTGGACAGTAAGTTAAATTGGAAGAAGGCACAATCAAGATTATTCTTTTTGAGGAAGCTAAGATCAGTATTAGTAAGATGCTTCTAAATGTTTTTTATCAGGGAATCTTGGCCAATGTTTTGTTTTATGCTGTGCTCTGTTGGGGAGGTAGTATTACTGTAGATTATAAAAATAGGATAAATAAAATGATTAGGAAGGCTGGTTCAGGCCTTACCCCAGATTAATTTGAGGTTACTGTTGAAAAGATAACAAGGGCAAAATGAAAAAAATTATTTTGTCTTATGAAGGTCATCCACATATGTTTTTAGTAGACTAAAAAGTTCAGTTAGTGAGAGACTGGTGATTGCTCAGTGTTCTACTTAGCGATATAGAAGGTCTTTTATTCCTGCTGCAGTTTATTGCAGGCACAATATGTAAGATTTTTGGATTAAAATATCCAAAAGCCACTAGAACAATGTTATATATTTTGCTGACTTGTGTACTTACATGATCCCAAATGTTTTCAAGAATGTTTAAATCCAGAGAAATAAGCAGTTTTAACCAGGACACGGACCTGTCTGTGCGTTGCCTATCAATGACATCATACTCACGTTACCCTAGATTTTTATTTTGTAGAAACCATGGAAACACCAAAGACGCTTTAATATATTATGTGATACATTCATCGACAGAAAACTAATCATTGTGTGCAACAAGTGTCCAACAAGTGTCTCATAGTAACCGCCGAGCGAACGCACAGAGTAGCATTATAACATAACTTTCAACACATTCAGATGTATCTAATATGATAAAACAGCGCTGCGTTACCCCACATACACATGACTGGAAGAAGCGAAAGCGGTCGTCTGGGCATAATAAAAGCTTCACTGCTCTTGAGCCGTGTGTCGCGCTTTTCTCTCATTAGCAATCGCTCCAGCGGCCTCGTTTTGGCTTTCATCCCCACCCTGCTTCATACTAATATATCTTTAATACATTAGCTCATCCATGAATATGATTTCTGCCCGAGTCCCGTCGGATTCTTTTCCACTGGTTGTAGAGGTAAAGACAACAACTCCCATGATTCCGCGAAATCAAGGCATCATCGAGCTACACCTTTGATTTGAATAAGCGACCTCTAGCGGCGAAAATTACGTATTGTGCCTTTAATAAAGCTTTAAAATTACTGTATTGTTTGATTGGGTTTTTTTTAATGGTGGCAAATGAGTTCCCCCTATGGAGATTAAAGCTTTCTAAATAACTACACCGCGTTATTATGCAAATTATATCTTTCTCTGATTTTCATAATTAGTCAATGCAAATGACAGTCAGTATAATTTTCAAGTCATCAACCATTAGGGTATAATTCGAATTTTATTGAACAAACCTCCTAATGATAACAGTATTTATTTCAAAAATAAAAAACTGAAAATCCACTGTTCCAAATTATTATGCACAACAGAGTTAAACCATTTTATAGGTTGTAAAGAACTGAAAACGGGCATTTGCTGAATTTGCAGCATTAGGTGGTCATATTTACTGAAATCAAAAGCTATTTCAATCAAAAACATCCTAACAAGGCAAGTTACATCTTAAAATAGGACCCCTTCTTTGATATCACCTTCACAATTCCTGCATCCATTGAACTTGTGAGTTTTTGGAGAGTTTCTGCTTGAATTTGTTTGCAGGATGTCAGAATAGCCTCCCAGAGCTGCTGTTTTGATGCGAACTGCCTCCCACCCTCATAGATCTTTTGCTTGAGGATGCTCCAAAGGTTCTCAATAGGGTTGAGGTCAGGGGAGGATGGTAGCAACACCATGAGTTTCTCATTTTTTATTCCCATAGCAGCCAATGACACAGAGGTATTCTTTGCAGCATGAGATGGTGCATTGTCATGCATGTAGATGATTTTGCTACAGAAGGCACGGTTCTTCTTTTTGTACCATGCAAGAAAGTGGTCAGTCAGAAACTCAACATACTTTGCAGAGGTCATTTTCACACCTTCAGGGACCCTAAAGGGGCCTACCAGCTCTCTCCCCATGATTCCGGCCCAAAACATGACTCCGCCACCTCCTTGTTGACGTCGCAGCCTTGTTGGGACATGGTGGCCATCCACTACTCCATCCATCTGGACCATCCAGGGTTGCACGACACTCTTCAGTAAACAAGACTGTTTGAAAATTAGTCTTCATGTATGTCTGGGCCCACTGCAACCGTTTCTGCTTGTGAGCATTGGTTAGGGGTGGCCGAATAGTAGGTTTATGCACAACTGCAAGCCTCTGGAAGATCCTACACCTTGAGGTTCGCGGGACTCCAGAGGCACCAGCAGCTTCAAATACCTTTTTGCTGCTTTGTAATGGCATTTTAGCAGCTGCTCTCTTAATCCGATGAATTTGTCTGGCAGAAACCTTCCTCATTCTGCCTTTATCTGCACAAACCCGTCTGTGCTCTGAATCACCCACAAATCTCTTCACAGTACGATGATCACGCTTAAGTTTTCGTGAAATATCTAATGTTTTCATACCTTGTCCAAGGCATTGCACTATTTGACGCTTTTCGGCAGCAGAGAGATCCTTTTTCTTTCCCATATTGCTTGAAACCTGTGGCCTGCTTAATAATGTTAAACGTCCTTCTTAAGTACTTTTCCTTTAATTGGGCTCATCTGGCAAACTAATTATCACAGGTGTCTGAGATTCATTTCAGTGATCCAAAGAGCCCTAAGACACAATACCATCCATGAGTTTAATTGAAAAACAAAAAATGTAATGTTTATGACACTTACATCCAATTTGCATAATAATTTGGAACGCGGTGTATGTAATGGTTAGCATACGGTATAAACAATCCAAAAAGAGCAGAAAGCACAATGAAGATACTTTTAATAAACTCAAACAAACACTACCAACATAACATCAATACAAGACAAAGAACAGAGGAGAACTCAGGGTTTAAATGCACAGAGGAAATTAATTAACTGAAACAGAACAAATGTGTACTTAATTAGAAACCATGAAAAACAAACTAGGGCATGATCAGTAACCAAGGAAACTAACAATGAATGAGAACACAGGCAAACAGGAACAGGGAAACCAAACTAAAACACAAAGAAACTAAGGATATATTTACACAACACCATTTTCAACTGAAAATGGAAAACTTTTTATGCGTTTTGGCCGTTCGTTTACATGACAACAGTGTTTTGGGGGCCTGAAAATGCAAGCTTTTGAAAAGTGCAAGGTTTTGAAAATGACGCCTTTGCCGTCTCCATGTAAACAACAAAAGCGGGAATTTGTGAAACCAGTGACGTCATGCGCATGCGTATTATGTGTTCGCAGGGCGTTTCAGTGACATCGCCAACTACTGGCATGCATAATACAGCCTTTTTAGTAATTTCCGCAGATCCATGTGAACAGGGATCGTTTTGACACCTCTGTCGTCTACATCGTTGTCATGTAAACATAAAAATAACCCTGACAAACTAACTTTCTTAAGATATTTTCATTAATAAACGCTTATTGGTACTGGAAAAAAAACTACTATAAATGTGCAAATATATATTTTATCTGGAAAATGTTTAAATGTGGAAAATCTCTATATAAAACTATGGCTCTCATTTGAATAAAATAATACTTAATCTCATGATTTATTTTATTTAATTTTTTTTCACTGAACTTTTCTGTGACCCCTCTTGCCTCTAGCAACTTCTTCTCCAGACCCAAGTTTGAAACCCACTGTACTGGAACATTCTTGACTGGTTAGGTTGTCTATACTCAATAGAGAACATTGTGCTACACACTTAACTTTGTGCTCATTATGCTCTGTACTGTGACTTGAAATAATAGGTCAAGGGTGTTTTTTTTTCCTCTGGCATTTTTGAGATATGTGAATGGTCATCTGCTTTATGTGAAGCATTTTGAAAGCAAGAGACATGTTTGTTTTCTGCACAATAGATCAATTAAGTGAATGAAAACAAGATCCAGCTGAGTGCACTGCTGAATGGAGACCCAACCAAGCTTGCCAATGACATCCACTGGGAATGGACCATTAGACACACAATGCGTGAATGCATTTATGTGCCACAGTGTGATGTATTAGAAAAGGCTGCTAAAAGCTAGTATGACTATGACTCCAAAGCAAAAAGCATGAAAGGATAGATTTTTCATAATTCTTTACACATTTAGTCTCCCCAAGGATGCCCTTGAAAATGTTGCATACAATTCTACATTCTGTGAAGACTTTGCATTGTGGAATATAAGTAATTTAACATTTTTAAGGTTTTCAACATAACCACATGAATTCAATAAAATACCAAATACCACATACCGAAATCAGGTTTTTAATTACAGTAAAAAGATCAGTGAAGAACTAAAGGATTCATCTGCTTCAGCTAAACCTCTAATCAAATACAAAAATGGTCATTGTGGCGATACACCATCTGTCATTTCTCAATCCTGTGGTTGAAATAAACTCATCTCATACCCGGTATTGAATGTTATTGATTAAAAGTATGTGTCACCTGTTTCACATTTCCAGAACACACAAGGACATTTGCAGAAGTCATCTATGATGATCTAGAGAATCCACAGGATTTTCCTCATACAAAATGTTCTTGAAGCAACAAATAAACAAATGGTGAAACTTTATATAGTGCCTATATACAAAGGACCTAATAATATAAACAGAAAAAAATTCAATAGGAGAATAAAACTGAATGAAAAGAATAAACTGCATAAAACACAAAAAGAAATAATAAAATATATTGTCTAATTTTAATTCTTTAATGTTTATTAATATGACCTTGTTGACACCACAGTGTACTAAAATGAGCCATAGGTGTGACTTGTGTTTGCCTAACCTAAATATTGAGGAATGTGTGAATGGATTTATGGCCTCCTAAAGAATCCCAATGAAGTAAATGATCTCAAGAGTCATTAACAAGGGTCATCAGAGCAATGGGACTCAGGGAATAACAACTCAGGGAAACCTTTTTGGCGACAATATTGCGTTCACTGAAAAATACACTTTTCTAATGAACTTTAGTATTCTCCATTTGCTGCAGACAAAACCCACTGCATCCTTGGTTGCAATTGTATATACAAAAGCGAAGCTCAAACATGCTGTCTTTCATAGAGTGCAGATGGTAAGCATGAGAACACAGTGGGCTGGGATTATTCACTGAGACGAATGCCTATTTTGGATTAAATCTTCAGGAAGACCCCTCATGGACAGACACAATGCTCCAGCTGTGCTCTCGCTCTCAAAGGGTGGGACCACTTTTTTCATCAAAATGTCTTTAATAAAGCCGATGAAAGCTTGGCTGCCCCAAGAATCAACATGTTGAAGGATGCATGCCTTTGGGAAAAAATGCTATATCCATGTCGAAGACCTGAATATATTCACCACAGCTTATTTGTCTGTTGTTGTGTAGACAACGCTCATCGTCCAAAAAAACAACAGTTTGATCTAAACCTGTCGTGGCAGCACATGTGCTTTAAAAATGTAATATTACACCCCTTCCCACAGCTCATCGTTTCCTCACAGACACAGCAGGAAGGATAAAAGAAAAAGATAGTTTGACAGGGGAAAACCACAAGTGAGACAACACTACTCAGCATGGGGGTGTTATTCTTCAGAATCTTTTATCTTTTTTAAGCTCGGCAGATGTTCAGAAAGTGAGTTTTATGGGTTATTTTACTTCTCCTTACAGAGTCCCATGCATATGCACATATTTATTTAATATATTTACAGGAATGTTTTCACACATAAATCATGATTCATCATGTATTTATTCTACATTTACAATCAAATTTAGAACCACGTGGCCTATATACATATTAGGTAGAATAACCAAACGTCTCTACAAAAACAATAATTCTTTCTAAGTAATAAGGAATTAAATAAAAATGGCATGACAAAATGCAGCCTGCATAGGTGTATTCACACAGCTGGCAATGTGGAGTCTGAAACTTGATCGCGTGTAGCCACAAAATCTGTTTATTGTGTTGTAAGTGGTTTTGACAATGGCACACGAGGTCAGCAGAAGAAAGCAAGGTGAGGTCGAACATATGCACATGGTTTAGGCATGTTTTATGCAAATAACTAGCTGCTTAAATAGGATTAAGCAACATTAGAACTACTGTAAGAACAAATGTATGTGCGAATGCACCTGTTGTGAATCCGGCATACGTTTTTTGTGTGAGGAAATTTTCCACACACAGTTAGGTTAGGTGTCCACAGAACTACATGCTCAGAAGGGAATTATGGGATTGACAGCAAATCAGTGAAAAGAGTGGTCGAGAGCGCCTAAAAGTAGAGAAATGCTCAACTTCATACAAATGTAAAGAGAAAAAGGCTGGTAGCAGCCAATTGCTGTGAGGTTCAGGTTGTGACGTCTGTCATGTACATTAAAAAAAAAAAAGTATGCTGGAGTTTCTGATGAATTTGGTCAATAAATAATAGGTCAATCAGGTTATTATATTGTTTACATACTAGCAGATTTCATATTATTCAGATTATTTTATATAGGACATAGGCTACAACAGCAACAGATTATCATATTATTTGTTATCAAAACAAAATAAAAAATGCACACTTTTATATATCAATTGGCTTTTATCTATTCCATATTTTTATTAATAAATATAGCCGATATAAATTAAACGCTATTTTCACAGCTGCCAGTATTCTAATCTAATGACCTTGCCTTGTTCTCCCGGTTGTCTCTGTTATGTCAGGTATCTCGCAGTGTTAGATCTTTAAGTCATAGTAACCCTTAGCAATGACATAAATACTCCCACGGTTTGCTGATAAATAAAGCAACTTTCTTCCATTACATATAGCGTGCAGCCAGAAAACAATGAAACGCCTAAATATTGACAGAGCAACGATATCAGAAAACAAAGGTCATCTTAATCAAAAGCTGCAGTCTAAAAATGCTGTTGATATTATGGAGGAGAGTAATATATCACAGAAAAATACCTTTCTGGGAAGCCAAATCTTTCAGCATTCATTTTCAAAGCTAAAGACATTTGCAAAATGTCTACACATTATCTAGTTATATGTAACTGGAAAACGTTTGCCATGCTTTATTGCCTCACAAGAAGCCATTAAGTATCATATTTCCAAAATTAACTTACTAACATTAGGAAAAATGTCTCATTCATGTCACTAAAATACCCCATTTTGCTTAACTGCCTTTCCATTTCTTGAAAATATTGTGCCGTTCCATTTCTCTACTGCCAACCTCTATACTGTAACTGATTTTTATAAGCGATGTGACCCTAAAAGGATACCAAATGCCACGTCACATATTTCAGCAAATATATTTAATCATTGAGAAATAAGTGTTAGATATACAAAAGAAAATGTCAAAAAAAACAAGCACATTTCCTAAAAAATATAATTATCAGAGGGCATGGATTCTGTGCACTTACTCATCAAGTACACAAACATATTTAATGAATTAGTAGCTCTAACTTATCAACAATGTCTTGAAAAAAAGAATACAGCACAAGTGTGTACCTGAGTAAATTATATCAGTGTACAATTACCGAGAACAAGGCTGACACCCCTTTACGCCTAGTCTGTGCAAGATATGAGGGAGATTTCTGGCTAATTGCGTGTTTGTTGATTCTCAATGGCTGGGCCTTGGGATGTTAAACACGTCTGGGCCGGTTCTTCCAGAAAACAGTTTGCAGGACAGCACAATTCTGAGTAAGTATGAACCCAGGGGCAATTACAGAAGTGACGCTAGAGCACCATCCCACTGAGACAACTAGCTTCCAAACTACCACTTTTGAAACGTCCCATTGGTGTGTCAAACAGGATAAATAAAAGTTATGTTCTGTCTGCTGCTCTGAGCTTGGGATGACTCAGTGTGTGTAAAAGTCTCCTAGGATATTTTCCTATAATATGCAACAATGCCAGGAATGTGGGCATGGCAAGTGAACTTCCAATATCCCCAAATATGGGTGGTGCAGTTGTTTAATACAGTTGGGATTGGAGTGTTTGTGTATGTGTAGGTGGAATGTTCATTCGTATATCGAAAGGAAATGGCTTAACATTCCTTGCCGATTCAAGTCACCAAGATACCAAAATGGGCAGTTCTTGATTTTTGTATGCAATATTGCAGTATTTATTATAAATTATTTATCTGTGCGCATTTTTTTTAATTCATGTGCCCTCGTAATCTTTAATCAAAATAACTTCCCCTCCTTCTTGCAGCGACATCTTCTCTTCTCTGATGACGTGTTTACAGCGCGAGGGCGGGACAACCTGTCACTCGCATGACATCACAGCACAGCAGACCAAATGATCCAATTAATTCCCAATGCAAAATCAAGTCCAGCCCTACATTTTTTATTTTATTTTTGTTCAAGAAACCGTTTCACTCACAACAGAGCAGAAAAGACTATCACAACATTCGTGTCATGCCGACCATCATCACAAATGTAGATAATTTGTTGAACCAATATTTAGTAAACCTTCTTATAGTACATACTGCAGCATATTTCTTTTGGTTTTCTTCACAAGAGTTTATGATATTAATTTTGAAAATTCATAAATAAATTAAAGAAAATTGAGCTGTGCTGAAAAGATCCTTTTGAATTACAGTTTTTAAATTAATTTAAAAACAAATTCTTTTTATTATAAATTGTATGAAATTATTATATTTATTTATTATAAAATAAATAACATTTATTTTAATTATTAAATGCATTGTAATTATTACATTTATTTTACATTAATTATATTACATTTATTAAATTACTGGATTCATTCAAATAATTAAAGAAGTTTAAAATGATGTATTAGCAAATGTTGCTCTAATCAGATTGAGGTTGATTAAAGGCTATTAGGAAACAGTGTATGTTTCTGTCTGGTTTGATAGAGTCAAGTGATAGCTGTCTATGTTCGTAAAACATCACTGATGCCGTGTGTCTGGTTTGGTAGTGATAAGATCATTGACAACAGTAGAAGAATGGCTAAAGCTCTTAGGAATGATGACGGCATGTGTTCTCCTGCCGCCTGGGTCAACAAGGTTGTGCTTCTGTGTAGAATATACAGATGTTTCCACTTCTCTGGGAAAGTTAATACTGCGATAAGCAACTAACAGATGAGAATTAATCAGTTTACCAGAGTGCAGTGATGTCAAGTCCATTTTTAAGTACGGAACGCTCTGAGCAGGACTGTCTTTTAACTACATCCTGAGAACAGACCACAACACCACTGAGGTCAATAAACTTCTGGTTATGAGATTACCAAGATGATACAAATTGATTTTGCAAAAATCTCAGGTGCACAACCAACTGTGAGGAGGTTCAAAAAAATAAAAAGAAAAAAAGTGCAATGCTCACTCTACAAACATGAAACGATGTTAATAAAAGGCTATGCTTGTCAAGTGAGTGTTGCAATTTTTTCTAGAGTTATTCATTTATGTTTAACAATATTTGCCTGTAAATGTCTCCATATTACTGTGCTTAAGCATATGCAAATCAGAGATGCCAATCAGGCTACCATGCCATTAGCAATCACGACTGTTATGTCACACAATGTTGACTACATTGAAGAACTTGATGTTCAGACTGGCCAAATATGGTGTGAATCTTCAGGAGTGGAATGAAGTGGCTTGCTCTCAGGCAACTACCGCAAAATGATTCAGAACATAGTGTGTTTCTTTTTTACCGCTAACTAGACTCAGGAATGCAAATTACATTGTGCATGGAAACACATTAAAAGGAAGCTGGCACACCATGACCTTCTGCTAGAGAGATGATGGAACAGACGATGAAAACATTCCCTGACACTGAAAGATATTTAGCAACTCGTATAATACGGAGACCTGTGGAAACAAATCTCCTTTCATCTGTGAGATCTGCTGGCCTTGATCCTGGCACGCACACCGAGTGTCTTTGGTCTAATGGCTCTACTCTGATGTTATACAGGTAAAGTGTGGATTACTAGAACACCTGCACAGGTGGTCACAGTCCGTCCTAATCCTACATCTGAAACGGTCCAGCTGTTTTGTTCTAAATCAAGACTGGTTTAAGGACGATTTACTACATTCAGGCTCTAAATAGTCATACAAAATAGTCCATAACAAAATATGCAGACCAAATCTGCCTCTTTAGTTACTTAATGATCCTGTGTGGCCTGTGACCTCGGGTTAGAGATGAATTCATATGAACATGCCATTCTGCTGATTTAATGCTCTTCAATACAGCTTTTCCTGCACATAACTTGCTGAGAGATATAAACAAGATGCTTAAGTGTCTCTAAATCAACACTCCAAAGCGCTTGGCTGGTCTCCGACAGAGGTTGTTTTGGTTTAGTATGGAAAGGTATTCCTGTCTATTAGCTTTCTTGGGGACGATTTAAGACATGGGGCTTAATACTGCTCATCCTGAAAAATAATAAAATCATTCTGTACAATACTATGAATGATTACATATTATATATATATACACTCACCTAAAGGATTATTAGGAACACCATACTAATACTGTGTTTGACCCCCTTTCGCCTTCAGAACTGCCTTAATTCTACGTGGCATTGATTCAACAAGGTGCTGAAAGCATTCTTTAGAAATGTTGGCCCATATTGATAGGATAGCATCTTGCAGTTGATGGAGATTTGTGGGATGCACATCCAGGGCACGAAGCTCCCGTTCCACCACATCCCAAAGATGCTCTATTGGGTTGAGATCTGGTGACTGTGGGGGCCATTTTAGTACAGTGAACTCATTGTCATGTTCAGGAAACCAATTTGAAATGATTCGAGCTTTGTGACATGGTGCATTATCCTGCTGGAAGTAGCCATCAGAGGATGGGTACATGGTGGTCATAAAGGGATGGACATGGTCAGAAACAATGCTCAGGTAGGCCGTGGCATTTAAACGATGCCCAATTGGCACTAAGGGGCCTAAAGTGTGCCAAGAAAACATCCCCCACACCATTACACCACCACCACCAGCCTGCACAGTGGTAACAAGGCATGATGGATCCATGTTCTCATTCTGTTTACGCCAAATTCTGACTCTACCATCTGAATGTCTCAACAGAAATCGAGACTCATTAGACCAGGCAACATTTTTCCAGTCTTCAACTGTCCAATTTTGGTGAGCTCGTGCAAATTGTAGCCTCTTTTTCCTATTTGTAGTGGAGATGAGTGGTACCCGGTGGGGTCTTCTGCTGTTGTAGCCCATCCGCCTCAAGGTTGTGCGTGTTGTGGCTTCACAAATGCTTTGCTGCATACCTCGGTTGTAACGAGTGGTTATTTCAGTCAAAGTTGCTCTTCTATCAGCTTGAATCAGTCGGCCCATTCTCCTCTGACCTCTAGCATCAACAAGGCATTTTCGCCCACAGGACTGCCGCATACTGGATGTTTTTCCCTTTTCACACCATTCTTTGTAAACTCTAGAAATGGTTGTGCGTGAAAATCCCAGTAACTGAGCAGATTGTGAAATACTCAGACCGGCCCATCTGGCACCAACAACCATGCCACGCTCAAAATTGCTTAAATCACCTTTCTTTCCCATTCTGACATTCAGTTTGGAGTTCAGGAGATTGTCTTGACCAGGACCACACCCCTAAATTCATTGAAGCAACTGCCATGTGATTGGTTGATTAGATAATTGCATTAATGAGAAATTGAACAGGTGTTTCTAATAATCCTTTAGGTGAGTGTATATACCTTTATATATAAACCAATATATAAACTGTGCCTTTCATGGTAATAAAATATGAATATGTGATACCACACATTACACACATATAAAATGTGTGTAATGTGTGGTATCACATATTCATATTTTATTACCATGAAAGGCACAGTTTATATATTGGTTTATCCAGGGCTGTAACCACCATGGACATTGAGGGGGACAAGTCCCCGCGAATAATTAGAAATTGCCAAATTGTCCCCACCCAATATTTGATATTCTTGCTGCTGCTCTGCTGTACTCCATTACACACCGCTCTGTTTGTTGCTGGGATGACAAAAGTAAAATGTTAAATTTTTAGGCTCGTCTGCCTCAGCTGTCTAACAGCGCTCGTCAGAATGAGTGAGATGGCCAATCAAATCAAAGAAGGCGGGGCTTACTGTTAGCGCGAATTCCAACGCACTTTAGTTATAGCAGTGAAAGAGTGCGTCGTAAGATGTAAGTAGCTAAACATTTAATATTTGACAACTGTTTTACAATAAAAAATGTTCAGCGACCAACAGTAATATCGACTTGACATTGAAATTTCACCGTTTTGAATCGAAAATATGACATTATTTATGTAAATCATAACTGAATTTGACGTGACAAGAAACGTTTTGCATTTTTACATATTAGGCAGACGAAAATAAGAGTGAATGTGTGCATATATTGTGCATATTTACTTAACTACATTGGCGTTCTTATTTCTTTTTCTTTATTTCCTTAAATCCCTTTTAATCCTTTAATAATTTAATTCCTTTAAATAAACCATAAGACCAATAACCCCCCTTCTCACGCAAAAAAATAAGAAGAAACAGCCTTGGATTTATCTACTTCTGAATTCTCATATTTAGAGAAGAAAGCATGCTTTATTTATACACATTGAACTCATAGTTTATTCTGTTTGGAATAAACTTCTCAAATCATTCTGTAACCACGCCCACTTCACAAAAATTATCTACGTTTTTGTGCATCTAAGTATCCAAACAAACTTACAAATAACCCCAATGGCACTTTCTGCAAAGAGGCAAAAAGGTTGGTGAAATGGTGGTTGTGCGAGGTTGTTTTTAAATCTGAACTGCGATGAGTAATAACAGGATTGAAATCGCCTGCCCCTCCTGTATTTATAGGGCAGTGAGTAGATAATTGCTAAGTCTGATGGGTCATATCTTACTCACTTATCTCTTGGACTTGTGCATGCCATGACAGCTCAGACATCATCTAGACATCTGATGATTACTGCTTACAAGTAAGCTTAAAAAAGAATCCAGAAAATACGCATAAACTTGTGAAAATGTGATCGTTTTGGAAGGATTTTTCTAGTCATGTCTTTATTTATGATCTTTTACACCAAATGTAAGCAGCTGTCCCATAACTAGAATATTTTCTCCTTCACCTTTGCAGCCGGTCAACTCAAGTTCCACAGAAGCTGTTAACTTAGAGAACCTTGTGTGCATCATGGGGAGAAAGTATGGTTTCCATGACAGAGTTTTGGAAGCTATTTAGCTGAGTTATGTTGGAGACGCTCAGACTGACAACATCTCTTGAGACCGGGTGGCATATCTGTGAGCACAATAGCCACGGGGCACAGAGAGTAAACACAAAGCAATGATGGACCTTGTGGCTGACACATAACCACTGTATTATCAGTTACATCTGTCCAGAGAGGTCTCTGAGGTGAGGTTAACAATACAGCTAGCACCCCTGTCTCCCAGGATCAGCCAGATTAAACTTCAACTAACTTCTACAGCTGCTCACAAATGAGACATTCATCACTGTGAAAAGCAAAAATGCACATTCAGTTGAAGAAGTGTCTTCATTCCTGTTATGTTTCACTGAAAAATCAACAACTACCAAGGTGGGCGTCAAGTCTAAGTATTAGAGTCTGCAAATCCTTAGTTCAAGTAGACTGTTTTGAGTAGGAATAGGAAATGGATGGCTGATTCCCTTTTAATCATCTTAACACAGCCGGTCAAGGATGTGGAACCTTTAGCAGAAAAACACAACAGCTCCGTATCTCTCACCTTTAAAATGTGTGTTCAAATATTTGACACTGAATGGATTTTCATACATGTAAATTAGACATGCTAGTCGCCATATGAGGACTATAAGGACTGAAAAGTCCAAGTGTAGCAGTATTGCTGGTTTCAAAAATGTCAGACTTTTAAAATGTCTTCAGTTATAATTATTTGTATGACTTATATCGTCCAAACTTTAACATTCTTGTAATATCTTTGGGTAAACAAGTGAACATGATAAAACCACAAAATATATTGAGACAAGAGTCGACTATGATTTATCTGTGCACATAATTTTTTTAATTCAAGTGCACCCTCATAATCTTTAATCAAAATAACTTCACCTCAATCTTGCAACAATTCTTCTCTGATGACGTGTTTACCGATGAGAGGCCGGGACAACCTGTCACTCGCATGACATCACAGATCTGTGCAGACATGAACCTGGAAGACTTAATTCACTGCTGGTTCCTTCAAGATTTTCCTATGGGGTTTTAAATTTTCAATTTATGAGTAAAATGAAGCCTGTGGTAAACAACTTGACGATACTTTGACGTTTTGTTCTACAGCATACACTGCACACACACACCCCAAACTGCCTTATCTAGTTACTTATTAAAAACGTACATTTTCAGAAATGAACAATACTGCTTCAAAATTTGCGTTTTCACTATGGGTGTGTGTAATTTACGTTGTAGAACAAACAAAGTAAGTCAAAGTATCGTCAATTTATGTTTACCACAGGCTTTATATGACGTCTTCTGACTGCAATGATCCAATCAATTTCCAATAGACAAAATCAAGCCCTGCGCTACATTTTTTCTTGTTTGAGAAGCCATTTCACTCCGATAAATGACACAATAGAGCAGAAAAGACAATTGCAACTTCTGTTTCATGCCGACTTTAAAAAATATGAAACTACTGTTTTGGCAAATCATTATTGTAATTAATAAATGTTTAATAATTAATTTGTATCAAATATTTTATTTTTTATAATTGTACATTTGTATACATTTATAATATTTAAAACACATCTGACAACTTGCTTCAATAAAACTAAGACAACCTTTCCCAGCCTGACATTTATGAAGAAGCGGGTCAGAATTTCAGTTAAAATCCACATCATATAATAAATACTGCAATATTCCATTTTAATTTCATGGTGACTTTAAGGTTACGTTTTTAACAAATTTGCAATTTGTGTTTTATTATTGTTTCAAGTGTTTTTGCTAACAAGTCTATAATACTTAATGGCATCTTAACAACCTACCGCATACACAAAATACCCCGTTGTTAACTGATTTTATGGATTTAAGCTGTTTTAGCATAAAAAAAAAAAACAATTAGCATTTACAGAAATCAACATTAGAACCCATTTTAGGAGACCCAAGTGCTCAAATAAACACAGAACGGCCTCTAGTGGAAACACGTGTTACTGCAGCCTTTTCTTCACGAGCATCCTATCAGATGCTGCGAATGGTACCGAGCACTCAGATAAAGCGTAGGCTGCCTACTGGTTTTAAGAAACACTTTCTCTAAAATAAAGTAGCCACCTGAAATATGAAAACGTAGCTTTAGTCATTCATTATAGATGGCTTGAAATAAAATACGATATGTACACAAGGGTAGGGTAGAGCCTATATGAAATAACAGGAATTGTTGAATGACATTGCAAGCTGAACGTGGATAATAATAAGGACTGCGGCAAATAAAAAGGCACTAAACGGAAGCAGCGGTCATGAAAATCAAATGTATGTATGTTTATGGAATGTGTTCTTTGGAATGCGGTGCGTTTTCCCCCTCGTGTGTAACTCAGACAAACGCTCTGTGAGGTAACGCAAGCTCGTCCCTTTTTCCTTCCAGCATCTGATTGGAGGAGACGTGTGCTCAGGAATGTCATGAAACTATTTAAATAGCACTTTGTTCTCTTTAGTGATAGTTAGATTGAGCACAGTAACTACAGCAAAGTAACACCGATTGCTGTATATCGCGGCTAAAGAGGAAAATCATTTTATTTTGAAACATTTCATTGACGCATCTTAGGAATTATATCACTTTTCCCTGGATTTGCTGCTGGTTTAAAAGCGTGAAAGGTGCGTTTTTCTTATTTTTTTTAAACCATTGATTGATCAACCTGTTAAGGTTACGTTTTGCTGAATTTTCAATAACATACCTTTATGATTTCTGATAGGTAAAAGAATAAGTGACAAAATGAAGTCAACTGCAATCTTTTTGCTACTGATGCTTTGGAACTGCGAGAGCGCGAGAGTCGCAGGTGAGCAAACTAAACCAACTGATGGCGTGCTGTTGTGGTTTATAGTATAACTAGCTGTTACATATTATAGCAATAATTGACAGTCACTTGTTAATTATCGCAAAATAAACTCCAACAGGGTCAATGGGGTTTATTTTGGCTTTCTATAGGTTACTTTTTGGCTTTCAATACATTATCCCACTTATTTTACGGCTACTTAACAAATAAATATATTATAATAAAATATTGATTCAAGTTTCTTAATTTTTTATAAAGCTTATAAGCGGTCAGTGCTATGGGCAAAGTTCCTTATTCAGAAAATTTTGACCGCTGAATTGACCAATCAGAATCAAGTATTCCAAAGAGCCGCGTAATGAATTAAAATTATACGTTACAATTTAGCACATTATAATGAGATTTCTTTAACTTCTGAATTCCTGGTAGAAAGTCGAGACGACAACAGTGTTTACGATCTGTTTGAGCTCGTCCAAGTGCCGAGGAAAAACCACGGGGTCACCCTGGTTAAAGGCGACGACCCGTACAGCCCCGCCTACAAGATCCTGAACCCCGACCTGATTCCCCCAGTTCCCGAGAGCGCCTTCAGGGACCTAATCGATTCCATTCATGCCGAGAGAGGATTTCTGCTCCTGGTCAATTTCAAGCAGTTCAAGCACACAAGGGGAAGCCTTCTGACCGTGGAGAAGAATGACGGCTCTGGACCCGTTTTCGAAATCGTTTCCAACGGGAAAGCCAACACTCTGGACATTGTTTTTTCCACTGAAAACAAGCAACAGGTCGTGTCCATCGAGGAAGCGGATTTGGCGGTGGGACACTGGAAAAACATCACTCTTTTCGTGCAGGAGGATAGGGTTCAGTTCTACGTGGGATGTGAAGAGGTGAATACAGCGGAGCTCGATGCTTCCATCCAGTCGATCCTCACTCAAGAGACCCCGAGTGTGGCGAGCTTGAGGATCGGAAAGGGCGCAGTAAAGGACAGGTTTATGGTGAGTGGACAGTTCACTGTATGAATCTTGTTGCATGGTAAATGCAACGAGAAGCATTAATCACTTGTGGATTTTTTAGGGGGTGTTGCAAAACGTGCGCTTTGTGTTCGGAACCACACTGGAAGCGATTCTGAGGAATAAAGGATGCCAAAACTGTAAGTGTAAAGAAAAGATGATAAATGTAGTATGTTGGTTTCACACCCTGTTTATCAGATTTCTTAAATATGAATATATTTAAACAATGTTTTTTCACATTAAAAATAAATAAATAATAGGCCAAACTACATAGGCCTTCACCAATTTATTGAGACTGGAAATAATAACAAAAATAGATACGGGCAAAAAAATAAAAAAAAATAAGAAGCGCATCAGGTCATCAATCCACTATACATTTTGTGCCAGTAAATGATCAATAGCAATATAAGATAAAGACTTTAAGCTCCATTCATTGTCATCAGCCTTTTCCATTCATTTTTCATTTAACTTTTCCATTAGCTCAACAATTTTTATAATGAACTTTAAGCCACCTGAATGCCCTTTCCTCTTGCAGCAATTATGACTGATACCATCACCCTTGACAATCCCATAAATGGATCCAGACCTGCAATCAGGACTGATTACACTGGCCACAAAACAAAAGGTAATCCTTCCTTTTCAGTAATCCATACAAATAAAATATACACGTAGGTTGAGAATCTGAATGCAATTTCAAACTCTGCAAACTGCATATTTCTCCTATGTAGATCTGCAGATGATTTGTGGCTTCTCTTGTGAGGACCTGGCTGGCATGTTCAAGGAACTGAAAGGTCTCGGTGTGGTGGTGCAAGAACTGTCCAAAGAACTCCGCAAAGTGGTGAGGAGAAAAGTTGTTGCATGTAGATATATTGAACTTGTGTAGTGGATGTGCTGTAGATTAACATGCTCCATATAAATCAAACCCCAATTTTTGTTTGGTTTTCTAGACGGACGAGAAAACCATGCTCATGAATCACATGGGCATTCATGTTGGTGTCTGTATTCACAATGGAATTGTGCACAAAAACAAGGAGGAATGGACGGTGGATGATTGCACAGAGTGCACTTGCCAGGTAAGAACCCAAGTCCCTGCAGACATGTACCTGTTAGACTCTCAGAGCCGCCTGCTCTGTCATTAAGCCACTAATTTGTGTGTTAGCGAGATGAGAGCAATGTCACTCACTGTAGGAGCTATGATACACAGTACTGGTCTTAGTCTTGTCCATTATGGCAGACTTAAGATGGGTGTATCCATTTCCCTAAACTGCCTAGCATCTAATTAAAAGTGGGAAATTGATGTAACTAAAGAAATACAGTGAACTGAACAAAACCTTATAGTAAATTCAAAGTGCCACATCATATCAATACTGAGGAATATTTACATGCCTAATTACACAACCAGGTTATCCACTTTACTTAAATCAAAATTGTAATGTTGAATGTGATGTTGCACTACATGGTTTTTAATGCCATAGGCACCAGTTGTGGCAGATCCTTTTACATATGATTAATGAGAGTCATTTTGTTAACCGCAGAACTCTGCAACGGTGTGCCGCAAGATTTCATGTCCCCTAATCCCGTGTGCAAACGCCACAGTGCCTGATGGGGAATGCTGCCCTCGTTGTGGAACCCGTAAGTGCAACTGAACTGCTTCATAACAAATTTTAGACACTTGTAATTGTAATCATTTTAATAATATAATTTATATATTGGTTATATATACACATTAAACTTAAACGTATTGTAAACCAGGCAACATTTTGACTTTTAAAAGCTTTTGTATTGAAAGAGCTGTTGCTACCCAAATATCCGCAGTCATTGTTGCGTCACACAATAGACTTCAACTGAAGTTTAACTAATGAATGGAACACTAGAGCTTTGTGCATCACTGAATCACTAAATGGCCATAATTGTCTAAATTGGTTAAAGAGAGGTGGAAAATTGGTGCTGTTTGGCAGAGACTCAAAAAAGAAACAGCATTCTCCTCACGTCTTGAGGCCTTGCCATGCATAGCAAGGATTTACATTAATATCAGCCTTATGTGTTTGAACTTATGGCATAATCAAGGGTGTTTGCAAATACCATTTCCACATTTGGAAAAGGACTCAAAGGTATCCCTGTGCATTAAGTCCACTGACATTTCGCCAGCATTCCAACTGCTTGGTACATGCCAGGGTTCCCTGGAGTGCTCTGTCTCGAGCTGCCCAGGCTAAATTGAGTCCATTAAGGCCCAGTATTAAAAGCTTTTCTCCATTTTGCTGCTTTAGAAAGAAGGAATAGCTCTGCTATTGTCTTGTTTTGCTCTCTCGACAGCGAGCGACTCCGCTGAGGATGGCTGGTCCCCCTGGTCTGAATGGACCCATTGTTCTGTGTCCTGTGGAAGGGGCATTCAGCAGCGCGGCCGCTCTTGCGACCGCATCAATAACAACTGCGAGGGCACGTCTGTGCAAACGAGAGACTGTTACCTCCAGGAGTGTGACAAGCGCTGTGAGTGGTGTCCAACGACAATAAGTGTCTACAGTTTTTCCTCACAGTTGAGGGAAAAAGTAAGACTTTGCATCTTTCATTTTCAACAGTTAAGCAAGATGGCAGCTGGAGTCACTGGTCACCCTGGTCCTCCTGCTCGGTCACCTGTGGTGCTGGCGTTATCACTCGCATCCGTCTCTGCAACTCCCCAACACCTCAGATGGAAGGCAAAGATTGCCAGGGTGAAGGTCGGCAAACTGAGAGGTGTGAGAATTCACCATGTCCGAGTAAGTGAACACCACGTAAAATGTGTCAAATTTTTTAAATAGAAAAGTACATTTGTCAAATATTTTTATTGTATATTTCTTCATAGTCAATGGTGGCTGGGGACCATGGTCACCCTGGGACACTTGCTCCGCTACCTGTGGCGGTGGTGTCCAAAATCGTAAGCGTCTTTGCAATAATCCAGAGCCCAAATACGGCGGCAAAGACTGTGTGGGAGACGCAAAGGCCAGCCAGCGTTGCAACAAACAAGCCTGTCCAATTGGTGAGTTATAGTATCACTCAACCCTTCAGTTGATTCTAGTCTGTGTTTCTAAGTTAAATCAATCACGTATGTTCATTTCCACAGATGGATGTCTTTCAAATCCATGCTTTGAAGGAGCCCAGTGTACAAGCTTCCCAGATGGCTCCTGGAAGTGTGGAAAATGCCCCACAGGATACACTGGCAATGGAATCAACTGCAAGGATATCAATGAGGTGCAGTCAAAAAGTCAAATCAGTTGTCAAAAATCAAGAATGTACTTATCACAACATTTTAATTTAAGGTATAAAAAAATGGATGCTGATTTTAAGATTTGCTAGATTTCATTTAAGAGTGTTTATAAATGATTAGGCCTGGTTTCACAGACAGGGCTTACATTAAACCAGGATTAGGCCTTAGTTCAATTAGGAAATGTAAGTAGATTTTATAAATGTGCCTTAGAAAAAAACATTACTGGTGTGCATCTTGAGACAAAACAATGGCACTGACGTCTGTGAAACCAGGGGTTAGTATTTTAACTTTAAGCATTGGTTAAAGGTAATATAAATGTAAAAATAGAGGAAATCAGCATGCATAGTTAAATGTCAAATATCATCCAATATGTATATCCAAAATCAATCGAAACCAATCAATTGAATGAAATAAAAAAATGAATACATTTTGAAAGAAAAAAAAATCATGTATCCCTACTTTTCTAAAATTCTATTCTTTATGCTTATGCTCTTATGACTACAACATAATGCGAAAATCTCATTCTTTATCTCTTCATTACAGTGTGAGGAAGTCCCTGACGCCTGCTTTGAATTTAATGGAGTCCATAGGTGTGAGAACACAGTGCCGGGCTACAACTGCCTGCCATGCCCCACTCGCTACACCGGCCCACAGCCGTTTGGTCGAGGAGTGGAGGACGCTGCTGCCAAGAAACAGGTAAATGAAAGAACACAGAAAGATTACAGATTACCAGCGTGCACCTGCTCATGAACCGATGCACGCTGACTGATTTATCTTTGCTGCAGATGTGCACGCCTCGTAATCCCTGCCTTGATGGAAGCCACGACTGCAATAAGAACGCTCGCTGCAACTACCTGGGCCATTTCTCAGACCCTATGTACCGCTGTGAGTGCAGACCTGGCTTTGCTGGAAATGGACACATCTGTGGAGAGGACACTGATCTTGATGGCTGGCCTAATGCTGATCTTGTGTGTGTCGAGAACGCAACCTATCACTGCAAAAAGGTTGGCATATAATGGCTTCATTTGTTATTTAAAAAAAATGCAAATAACATCATTGTGGCTATTGTTAATTTTCATACACTACTCTTTTTTTTTTTATTTTTTTTTTTAAAGGACAACTGCCCCAATCTTCCCAACTCTGGGCAAGAGGACTATGACAAGGATGGAACTGGCGATGCTTGTGATGATGATGATGACGACGACGGCATTCCTGATGACAGGGTAAAAATATAAGTGAATATTTGTTTTGCACAGTGTAAGAATGAAGAAAAAAAGTAAAGCCGCCCAAATTTTACAGAGCTTACAGTTTGAAATTCAGGCGGAGGTGTGGAAAAAAACTGCTGTGTAAAGTAAACTCAGTTTCTTTTGGAGACAAACCTCAAATTCCACCAAAGAAGTACCTTTCTGAAAGACCTGCAGTGTATCTTGCTAATCCAATATTATCCTTGGTCTAAATCCTAAAATAAGGCTCGCTTTTATCGTTGCGCTCCTCTAAATAGACCTACACAGCCGCAGCCAAATTACAAGCCTGACATCTAAAAGTAATAACCTTCGTGTGAGAGGGCCCTGTGGAGAATTGCTTTGCCATATTTCTCCATCTGAACTGTGGTCTCTTTTAAAATAGGACAACTGCCCACTCATCTTCAACCCAAGACAGTACGACTATGATCGGGACGACGTGGGAGACCGCTGCGATAACTGTCCGTACAACAGTAACCCAGACCAGACTGACACTGACAACAATGGTGAAGGTGACGCCTGTGCTGTGGACATTGATGGAGATGGTACGAAATTGCTCTCATTTGTCCATTCATGGGCCATTCCTTGACAAACCTGTAAAGAAAATATCCATAATTCACTCCATAATCAAGAAATAAAAGAAATTTTATTTTGTATAAAGAAAATAAAGTGCTTTTTATTTTTTTTATTGTCACATTTTCAAGACTATTTAGCATATTTGACCCCCAGCAATTATCAATACCATAATGAATCCTGATTTTTTTTAAAAGTGAAATATGACATGGATATTTTCTTGACAGGTTTTTAATGAGAATCCTCTCTTCAGACTTCTTTTTTTAGTCTTCACCATAATATCATTCTTTTTGACAGGTATTTTGAATGAGAATGACAACTGCCCATATCTATACAATGTCGACCAGAAAGACACCGATCTCGATGGAGTTGGTGACCAGTGTGACAACTGCCCTCTGGAACACAACCCAGACCAGGTATATACATATATATATGTATGTGAGACTTCGAGCGAGTGAGTGAATACTGCAGGTGTTTTCAAACCATTATATAATCCACAGAGATCTATGTGCTGTTCAGTTCAGCTGCAGAGCCATTGCTAAAAAAAAAATACCCAGAGGGTAGTCGTAGTCTTTACTAAGCTATGTATGGGAAGAGTAAATCCTCTTCTCCTTGAAGTCAAAGCCACACAATAAAGCACTAGGAGGCTTTTCAGGGACACTCACTAGTGTTCAATTAACCCAAAGGATATGTGGAGGTAAAGAATGGTTATTAGTGAGGAGTGAGAGATTTGCCGTTGGGTTTATGCATGCCCTGTCGGCACTCAATCCCTGCGGATCACACCTGTGCCATGGTTAACTGAAGCGAAGGAATGTACCCCTCCTTTCCTCATTAGACTCTGAAATGTGACTGTGGTAGTGCCAAGCTTCAGGAACATGAGATTGCTTTTTGAGAAATCCTACACAGATGGGCCAACTAGGACAGAACTTTATGCCTTTCAGAAAAAGACCCATTCTAGTGGGAGTATTTTAATTAACAAAGCCATAGAGATTTACTTTGGCATTTAGATGCTTACTGATTCTATGCTCTCACTCTAACAGCTTGACTCTGATTCGGACCGCGTTGGAGACAAATGTGACAGCAACCAGGATATCGATGAGGACGGTCACCAAAACAACCTAGACAACTGCCCGTACATCCCCAATGCGAACCAGGCTGATCACGACAAGGATGGTAAAGGAGATGCATGTGACTACGATGATGATAATGATGGCATCCCTGATGACAAAGACAACTGCAGACTGGTTTCCAATCCAGATCAACTAGATTCTGATGGTTAGTTTTTCATCTGAATATTCATAACTATTGCATTTATTAATGTAAATATTTATACTTACGAGTTTAACTTCTTCATTTTTAGGCGATGGACGTGGCGATGCCTGTAAAGACGACTTTGACCAGGACAATGTCCTAGATATCTATGACGTGTGTCCTGAGAACTTTGACATTAGTGTAACCGACTTCCGCAAATTCCAAATGGTACCTCTGGATCCCAAGGGCACTTCTCAGATTGACCCCAACTGGGTGGTTCGTCACCAAGGAAAAGAACTGGTTCAGACAGTCAACTGCGACCCTGGCATTGCTGTTGGTACGTCTAGTCTTTAGAAAAAGCATAGAATTATAATTTCACCTAAGCGACAATAAATACTTGCACACCTAGAAAAATACTGGGCAGTGTGTAAGATATAAAGTAATATCATAAACAGAGAAGAAAAATCCCACACTGTACCATGGCTTGCAAAAACAGACAATATTAATAAAACATTCTGGTCATTATTCATGAATGAAAACTAAAATGAAAACCAACTGAAAACACATTTATCTACTGAAACTAGGGAAAACTGTAACTAAACTAAAATACATTTTCATGCATCCAAAACTAAATTAAAATAAAAATGGCCACAAAATAATTCTTAAAAAAGGCATTCAAAAACAAAACGTTTATATACAAAGAGTAAACAACAACAAAATTCTAACCTGTTTTTCCTCATTTTTTCAAAGGTTTTGATGAATTTAATTCAGTCGACTTCAGTGGAACGTTCTTCATCAACACAGAGAGGGATGATGATTACGCCGGCTTTGTTTTTGGATACCAATCCAGCTCTCGCTTCTACGTGGTCATGTGGAAACAGATCACACAGACCTACTGGTCCAGCACACCTACCAAGGCACAGGGTTACTCAGGGCTATCAATCAAAGTGGTTAATTCCACCACAGGGCCAGGCGAGCATCTGAGGAACGCCCTCTGGCATACTGGAGACACTCCAGGACAGGTACATTTCAGCAAGGTCGCTGATGAAATCAGGTTGAAAGCTGTAATATGAGTACCAACATTTCTGTACTCGATTCATTTTAGGTGCGCACACTGTGGCATGACCCGAAGAACGTGGGATGGAAGGACTTCACTGCTTACAGATGGCACCTGACTCATAGACCAAGAACTGGACATATAAGGTATATTTTACTATATATCCCCTGAGGATATATTGTTATTGATACAAATATTTGTCCTCTGATGATATTTTAATGTGCTAAGAAAATGTTCTCTACAAATTTCAGAGTGGTCATGTATGAAGGCAAAAAGATCATGGCAGATTCTGGCAGAATTTATGACAAAACATATGCAGGCGGAAGACTGGGTCTCTTTGTCTTCTCACAAGAGATGGTGTACTTCTCAGACCTCAAATACGAATGCAGAGGTGAGCTTCAACACAATCGCAAAGGCATCCAAATAAACGTTTACTTACTTTTATGTATTCAATATTAACACTTTCTATTTTTGCTTCATTTTCAGATGTGTAATTGCACAGTCAGGAAGTTTATCAAAGAATGCACCTTTCCATATAAATATGTAATCCGGGCAAAGTCCAGGGACAGATTTGACGCTACTTGTTCTGCTCACACACTGGTGGAGTGAGAAAGCAGGTGGTCAATTTCAATGTAATTGTCACTGGTTGGGATAGAAACCAAGTGGCTGCCGATTCAGAATATCTGGACTCCTCCACCATTAGCAGGTAGAGCAGAAGAAAGTCTTCCTCGCTTTGCTTAATTGGGAAGACTGAGATTTCTCTCTGAAAAACCTCATTCGGCTCTGTGTGGGAAGAGCTCCCAACAGACAGCTATGCACTTCAAAACCTTTATTCTCTCTCTCTCTCGCTCTCTCTCTCTCTCTCTCTCTCATGTGTTCTCTTCCTGAAAAGATCTCCAAATTATGGCTACTTCAGAGAGTGCAACCCTTTTAAAAAGATTACTATTATAATATTCAGTATTTTATCACAACTTTAAACCGATTTCTTGACCAGAAAAAAAGTTTGAGAAAAAATGTTTAAGATATTGAAGCAATCAACAAACTGTTAAACATTGTATAGGTAAAAGAATATTATTTTTGTTTTTGCTGACAGTCTAAGCAGGGGATTTTTAATCCCAATCTGTCGTTTATTGATTTTTATTGTTTGTCTATCTAAAAGTTTTGCTTAGCAGAGGCTCATCTTAAGTATAATGTACATTCATAAAGGTCTGGTGGGAGATAACTCATGGTTTAGTGGGCATAGTTTTCTCAGGGCTAGATGGTTAAACCATTTTAACAATACATTAGAAATGGCATAATGAAAGGTTGTATGAAGAGCAATTGGACAGACCCAAGATTGAAGATTCTCCGTTACAGGAAATGACTTGGCCACAAATGGATACTAGATTACCAAGTACTCTAGCCTCCTTGCTAATTTCTAAGGGAAAGTTGAGTTCTTTCAGACTTCTATATATATTTATGTAGCACTTACAAAATGCTTTTCGGGTTTGGCTAGACTGTGCTGCAAGGGTCTTTCTAAAGATAAGCCTCGTTAAAAAAACATTTCAACATTTAAAAGAAAAATAAACCTTCATAACCAAGGGTCTTTCCAATGCTACTCATCCAAGCCTTTCCAGTCAAGAACAATTCATCCATCACTTCCAAAAGAGACGATCTTCTGACCTGTTTGCCTTTTCTGTAGAGAGAGAGATAAAGGAAAACTTTAATGTACAAATATTACCTCATTGCTGTTTTGTAATTTGATCAAGCAAAAGCTTTTAAATACTTTTTCCCTCTGCTTAAAGAAAACAAATTGGTTGCCTTATTGCTACTGTAGCACAAGTTGTAAATAGTATATAGAACAAACAGCCAGCCCCACATCCCAATAAAAAATAAAACGGGAGACAACAATTTTTTTTTAGGATGCCAGTGCTTCAATGTCCAGTAGTTTTTTTTTTTTTTTTTTAAGTTGATAAATTATTGCTCTATTTGTTGTCTCTGTTTGTAAGACTGTTTCATATGTGTGTGTAGATAAATGCTATTTAAATAATTTATCATGGAATGCCACCTGAGAAGGATGCATTTCCATCTGTATAAACAGTTTGCACACTGACGTGAGGATGTTCTGTTCTTCATTGTTTGTATCTTTATTGTGTTGTTATTTTTGTACAATTAGTGATGCTTGACTGTAAACATTTTTACTTAGTTACACAATGCTATTTTTACATTATAGCAATTATTTTGGTACATACTTCAGAATAATAAACAGATGATAGACATTGTAAAACAGATGTTTATTGGCTGTGGCTGCTTTTTATTACTGCATGTTTGTGTCTCGTGAGATTTTAGTTGTGGAAAAGCAAGTCTAAATGACTGAAATTTTCTGTGCATGGCACGAAAGGTCAAAGTGATTATAAAACAAGTTCATAAAGGGCATCTCTGGCCCTAACATGTGCTTGAAAGCAAACTGCTACATAGCATAAATGCCTCAAAAAGACTCTCAAAATAGATCATGTAGACCAAGGTCAATTTTAGTTCCAAGTTGAAGGCTGAGACAAGTCCACCTTCTTTTTCTGAAGACAGGCAAACATGTCTTCAGAAGAAGTGTGGAATGTTGCAGCAGCGCCTCTCCTCAGGGTTAATCTTCTAATTCCTCACTCGCCTATGGGGAGAGCGTGAACCTTCCTGACCCACTGTGTGGCATTCTGGGTTTACTCAACACAGATCTGGCTGATTTAGTGCTCCTCTGACAGGTGTGGGTCTGTAAACACATTCATATCACACTGGCCAGGGATCAGAGAAGACCTCAGGGTTACTGTGGAGATCCAGAGACAATCTGGGCAAAAGATTACAAAATTATATAAAACAGGCAAAAACTATATGATATGTATATATCATGGAGATGATCTGCTTACTGGAAAGTTTAAGTCTATTTCTAAGTTCCATAACTTTCCTACATTGTGTTCATGGTGGTCAGGCCTCCCATTCATATTTACAACTTAAATAAACATGCAATAAAAATGACATTGTTGCTATATGAATAGAAGCTGTAAATTCAAAATGTCTGAGGTACTGTCTGGTTATATATAAATCTTGAGGTTGTTTTTTGAGGCGGTAAAAATAGTAATACTGCTCTGCTCAACAGACAGAGGTTTTAGTTCCTATGTTTAAATTATTTTTAAATTTAGTGTGTGTGCTGATTTTTTTTTTATAAAACAGTGGAAATTTGGCCAGTAATTTAGCCTGGTAAATGTCACAGTTTGTCACCAAAATTATCTGTGTTGCCATATATTTTCAAACATAAATATAAAATATCTGAAAGAAATGAAAGTAGCATCACAGAGAACATTGTTTGCAATATAGTTTTGGGACGCAAGATTTCTTTTTTTTTTTAAATGTCACATGCTCACCAAGGCTGCATTTATTTGATCAAAAATACAGTAAAAACAGCAATATTGTAAAATATTATTACAATTTAAAATAACTCTTTTATATTTTAATATATATTAAAATGTCATTTATTCCTATGATGGAAAAGCTGAACTACTCCAGTTTTCAGTGTCACACGATCCTTCAGAAATCATTCTAATATGCTGATTTGCTGCCCAAGAAACATTTCTTATTATCAATGTTGAAAAACTATGTTGTGCTGCTTAATATTTTTGTGGAAGCCGTGATACATTGTGTGACACCTATTCTGAACAGAAAGCTACAGCTATTGTGGCTTTATTGTGGTAATTTTGACCATTTAGTTGCTGTCTAACAATAGGAAAAGTGTGATGTCATTCTTACATCTGTAATCTTCTTTTTCGGTTTGAACAATATGAAACCTGTGCATACTGCACAGCATCCCATACAGTGGGGAGAACAAGTATTTGATACACTGCCGATTTTGCAGGTTTTCCTACTTACAAAGCATGTAGAGGTCTGTAATTTTTATCATAGGTACTCTTCAACTGTGAGAGACGGAAAATCCAGAAAATCACATTGTATGATTTTTAAATAATTAATTTGCATTTTAATGCATGACATAATATTTGATCACCTACCAACCAGTAAGAATTCCGGCTCTCACAGACCTGTTAGTTTTTCTTTAAGAAGCCCTCCTGTTCTCCACTCATTACCTGGATTAACTGCACCTGTTTGAACTCGTTACCTGTATAAAAGACACCTGTCCACACACTCAATCAAACAGACTCCAACCTCTCCACAATGGCCAAGACCAGAGAGCTGTGTAAGGACATCAGGGATAAAATTGTAGACCTGCACAAGGCTGGGATGGGCTACAGGACAATAGGCAAGCAGCTTGGTGAGAAGGCAACAACTGTTGGCGCAATTATTAGAAAATGGAAGAAGTTCAAGATGACGGTCAATCTCCCTCGGTCTAGGGCACCATGCAAGATCTCACCTTGTGGGGCATCAATGATCATGAGGAAGGTGAGGGATCAGCCCAGAACTACACGGCAGGACCTGGTCAATGACCTGAAGAGAGCTGGGACCACAGTCTCAAAGAAAGCCATTAGTAAGACACTACGCCGTCATGGATTAAAATCCTGCAGTGCACGCAAGGTCCCCCTGCTCAAGCCAGCACATGTCCAGGCCCATCTGAAGTTTGCCAATGACCATCTGGATGATCCAGAGGAGGAATGGGAGAAGGTCATGTGGTCTGATGAGACAAAAATAGAGCTTTTTGGTCTAAACTCCACTCGCCGTGTTTGGAGGAAGAAGGATGAGTACAACCCCAAGAACACCATCCCAACCGTGAAGCATGGAGGTGGAAACATCATTCTTTGGGGATGCTTTTCTGCAAAGGGGACAGGACGACTGCACCGTATTTAGGGGAGGATGGATGGGGCCATGTATCATGAGATCTTGGCCAACAACCTCCTTCCCTCAGTAAGAGCATTGAAGATGGGTCGTGGCTGGGTCTTCCAGCATGACAACGACCTGAAACACACAGCCAGGTCAACTAAGGAGTGGCTCCGTAAGAAGCATCTCAAGGTCCTGGAGTGGCCTAGCCAGTCTCCAGACCTGAACCCAATAGAAAATCTTTGGAGGGAGCTGAAAGTCCGTATTGCCCAGCGACAGCCCCAAAACCTGAAGGATCTGGAGAAGGTCTGTATGGAGGAGTGGGCCAAAATCCCTGCTGCAGTGTGTGCAAACCTGGTCAAGAACTACAGGAAACGTATGATCGCTGTAATTGCAAACAAAGGTTTCTGTACCAAATATTAAGCTCTGCTTTTCTGATGTATCAAATACTTATGTCATGCAATAAAATGCAAATTAATTACTTAAAAATCATACAATGTGATTTTCTGGATTTTTGTTTTAGATTCCGTCACTCACAGTTGAAGTGTACCTATGATAAAAATTACAGACTTCTACATGCTTTGTAAGTGGGCAAACCTGCAAAATCGGCAGTGTATCAAATACTTGTTCTTCCCACTGTATGTTTATTTAGAGTGTACAGTAGCATGACATGTCTATTTCAAGGTGAATGTCTACTGTAAACTGTCTGTGGCAAAAAGGAAGCCAGAGACTAATAATTTACTATTCATTAAGGCACTGGCACAAGATGAGAGGCCGTGCGGGAAGTTGAAAGGAAGTAGCTCTAGCTTTTAATTTCCTGCAGTAAGCGCGCCTGCAAACTCATGGTTAAAGCAGATCCTGTAATTCATGCAGCTCCCACCACTGTACTGTATCAGACAGCAACAAACAGATCAAATCACCGGGCAAAGCTGCTGTATATGTCGAAATAAAACAGCACATTTATGCACAATTATGACTTTCATGCTTATTTCCATCAAAGTGAAAGTTGTAGTAAAAGTATATGAACCCTTGGATTTACATTGAATTTATATATTAATTAGTCATAAAATTTGATCTGATCTCCAACTATAGGTCACAATAACAGACAAATACAGTCTGTTTAAACAACTAATCAATGATACATGTCTTTATCGAAAAAAAGGATGTACTGGTTTTATGGCTAATAATAAATATAAATGCCCAATATTAAAATTCTATATTATTAAAAATTAAAACAATTAAAACACTAAGACTTAAATCAGTTGTTTTACATAAATGAATTTAGGCATCCCAACATTATAATGTACAGTACAAAATTAGTGTTAGTGCATTTATTAGTGTTAATAAATATTCATTTTTTTTTTTTTTAAATGAACCGAGTGTTAGATGGCAGCAAAGGTCATCTAAATCTAAAAGTAGGAGACATAAGCATGAACTATTAAATATACAATATTGGCTGATATCAGAAAATGAATCAATGATAACTGATATGATACTGATACATCATGCATCCCTAAAAAATAATAATAAAATAAAAAAATACATCTATGGCAAATTCAATGGTTCACATCAGTGTTATTTTAGTATTATTTATATGTTATTAACGTATGTATTAATCTTTTGAATTAGCTTTTATTTTCATATTTTCAGTTTTCATTTTAATTTAGGTTTTAGTACATTTATTATGTGCTTTTGTCATTTTTATTAGTTTTTGTTATTATCTGAGTTTTAGTTAAGTTTTGTCATTCAACTTAAACTTATTTTTTTATTTGCCAAGTCAACATTTCTAATTTCTAGTTTTTAGGTTTGGGTTTTTCCATCTAATATTTATCTTCTATTTTATTTCAATTAGTGAAAAGATTTTTAATAATTTTAGTTTACAACACTGGTTCGTATACGTTTTCTTGCAACTGTATAAGGAAATGTGGTTGCCATTCCACCAAAGGCAGAAATCAGAAAATACCACTAACCAGTTATTTAAATGCCTAGTTTAGTTTCAAAGACCTCATTTAGCCACAGATGCTGGATGATAATTTTCCAAAATGTGAGAGTATCTTAAAAAGATATAGCATGAAATGATGGACTGTTAGGACTGAATAGTTGCTGAGCAGTGAAAGGAAGAGTGAAGCTTCAGCAAGAGCATGTTGTTACCGTTTACAACCACATGCTGCCCTCACAGATGTGTGAAATACCAGGCTCCCCCGCCATATGCATACATCCTAGTACTGACCGTGCTCTCCTGCAGCCCGCTTGACATCGCGTGAGAGGGGATGTTACACCTACAGCTGTTTGTTTTTCCATTTTGTTTCAAGCACAGGAAAGGCTGGACAAGGTTGTGACATCATATGCTCGCTGTGTGACAGAAGGCTGAGAAGCATTACTCGCGTGCAGAGATCGCCACTTTTAGTCACCCTGAAGAGAAACGCAAGTCATAAATGGACACATTCATTCTGGCCCGCCAGAACAGAAGAGCTCTCTGTATACCTGCTTTCCATAGCATAACACAGTTTGAGGAGTATGTTATGACACACATGTCTCTATTAAAGTGTACTGCATCTCTTTAAACTGTATCAGGTTTCACAGCTCCTATAAACAGACAGTAGTACTCACTAAGCATTGCACAACACTGGTCACATTAGATGCTCTGTACAAATGCTAGTAAAAGGTAATGTCGAATAATGATAGATAAAATATGGTCAGGTATTTTTATTTATTTTGACTCCTGCAACAGAATGAGTCAATATTCTTGAATGAATCGGTTGAGTACATTATTCAGTGCCTCACTTGTAAAGTGAATGAATCAGTGTTTTGGGCGAATCGGTTTAAGGAATGATTCAATGACTCAATCATTTGTTTTGAATCGGTTGATAGAATTATTCGACTCACTCATAAATACAGTCACTTGTCACTACCTACTGGTGTATTGATGTAACATTTTCTTGTCATGATTAAAGTTACATTGTGCAGTTTGTGGGGTTGACTGGCACAGTATTAAAATAAAAGGATTAACTTTATGATTATTAATTTTAAATATTACATTTCTGAAACATGATTAATTAGGTTAATTCGAATAATTAATTAGATGCTTAATTAGAATAATGACTTTAATCACTTGTCCACAAATTCACAATGGGGGACTAATTATTTAAGCAATTTTTTATTTATTATTAGGCTATTATTTAAACAATCAGTCATAGAAAAATCCATATTGATCAACCACCTCTAGATTATTTTTATAACAGATGTGGAGTTCATTTGTGTTTCGACTATATTTTGATCACCTCACCTCAGCGGCCTTAGACTGTTTAATGCCTTGATAAGATCAATGAGTGTGGGTCAAGAGAGCAAATATTCAGATGTTACATGTTACAGCACCCTAATATGACCCAGAATCTAATCTACCCACTCTAATCTCCCGTGTTAACAATGAGCTGATTTAAAGTCAATCAGTTTAACTGAATTCTGATGATCTGCAGTAACACACTGGGTCAATCACCTCAGAAATGAGATTCCTTTCTGTTAATTCATCTGTTACCTAAGCTCTGAAGCAGATCCTCCAGTGTTTGAACAGTGGGCAGAGCTGCTGTCTGGATAAGATGGATGAACTGAGGTGCCGTGTTGCATAAGGTCTGGCCAACAGTGTGCACTTCTTAGGCATTTGACGGCAGTCCATCTGTATGTGACCACCACAGACAGCTGAGAGATGCCTCTCTGCCACAATATTTACCCTGCAAATGTTTTGGTTTCCATATTTGCAACTGATAGAGAATCGCTTTACTTTAAAGATTTACTTTAAAACAAGTAAATTAAACGTAAAATTGCTAAATTTGTCCTCTTGATGTTCCTGACAGTTTTATTATTTTTTATTTATTACTTTACTATTTATATTATTGTTATTATTATTATTGTTATTATTATTATACAATTATTTTATTATATTTGTATATATTTTAATTGTTTACTTGTTTAAAGATTTTATTGCAAAAAAAGTTAAATTAAAATTTCTTGTAAATTCTCATCTTTTAAAATGTTATTGTTTTAATTATAGCACTGTTGGTGCTTTCAGCGGTGGACAGGGGTCAGCATGGGCACCCTGACTGGTCTGCGGCTATGCAGCCCCATACGCAACAAACTGCGATGCACTGTGTATTCTGACACCTTTCTATCAGAACCAGCATTAACTTCTTGAGCAATTTGAGCTACAGTAGCTCGTCTGTTTGATGGGACCACACGGGCCAGCCTTCGCTCCCCACGTGCATCAATGAGCCTTGGCCGCCCATGACCCTGCCGCCGGTTCACCACCGTTCCTTACTTTGACCAATTTTGATAGATACTGACCACTGCAGACACTAATATATCGCACCCACGAACAGGTGCCGATCAGGTGAACTGAATAACACTGATTATCTCTTCATCACGGCACCTGTTAGTGGGTGGGATATATTAGGCAGCAAATGAACATTTTGTTCACATCACCAAGTGCAATGCAAAGAGAGCTCTAGAGCAGTGGAGATGTGTTCTCTGGAGTGACGAATCACGCTTCTCTGTCTGGCAATACAGTCAGGCAAACGGTACTTGCCTGACTGTATTGTGCCAAGTTTGGTGGAGAGGGGATTATGGTGTGGGTTGTTTTTCAGGGGTTGGGCTTGCCCTTTTAGTTCCAGTGAAAGGAACTCTTAATGCTTCAGCATACCAAGACATTTTGGACAATTTCATGCTCCCAACTTTGTGGGAACAGTTTGGGGATGGCCCCTTCCTGTTCCAACATGACTGCGCACCAGTGCACAAAGCAAGGTCCATAAAGACATGGATGAGTGAGTTTGGTGTGGAGGAACTTGACTGGCCTGCACAGAGTCCTGACCTCAACCCGATAGAACACCTTTGGGATGAATTAGAGCGGAGACTGCGATCCAGGCCTTCTCGTCCAACATCAGTGCCTGACCTCACAAATGCGCTTCTAGAAGAATGGTCAAAAATTCCCATAAACACACTCCTAAACCTTGTGGAAAGCGTTTCCCAGAAGAGTTGAAGCTGTTATAGCTGCAAAGGGTGAGCCAACTCAAACCCTACGGATTAAGAATGAGATGTCATTAAAGTTCATGTGCATGTAAAGGCAGGCGTCCCAAAACTTTTGGCAATATAGTGTATATATATATTTTTTAGTTTATTTTATTCTATTTTTATATACTATATTTCTCTGTTCATTTTTTCATTAATGAAAGGAATAAATATACTAAGACTTATTCTATTTCCAGGGCACTTTCGCCCATTTGGTATGATACCAAAGAACAGAGGAGCGACTGAACAAACATGAGGGCTAATATTGGGTTGCGCACATCCCTATTTCCCGAGCACTCTCTGCGGGGCCGGACAAAAGGCCCACAGTAATGTGAGCCTGCGGAGTGCAGGTCTCTTTGCCTCAGATGCATGAATGAGCTCCTTTAGAGAGTGAGGCTGGAGCGAACACCTCACAGCAACACATAGTGCTGAATGAGATAAAAAACACACACTCTCACACACATAATCCTCCTTGGGCTCTCACTTGAACAATGAACATTAGACCTACAACACTGCCAACACTTGCTGCTCAGCAGCTGTGCCCATCTGATTCAGTCGCTCAAAAGAAAATGCTGCATATCCTACTTTAATATGAAACCAAAGCTTTGTCCGAGCAGCTACTTTACTGAAACAAATACTTGTTGCTGTTGTAGCCACTGTTCAAATCAACACCATCTATTGATCCAGTTTCTCATATACACTTAGCAAGAACAGGCGCTGAAAGAGAATAGCGCAGCTTTTGTCCCCGGTGTGGGAAATTTCTGCTGATTTCTCCAAACCCCAGAATGCTGCCCACCAGGTGAGAGCTCTTTAGACAATTTGTCAACAAACTCTTTGTACATGAACACCTGGTTTGTGCATGTTTAGACATTCAAATCAGTGTTTATTTCACTACAGTACAATGTACTGGCCTGAAGAAGACAGTATGACAGTTTTGCCTCAGTGGAGGGTGGCTCATTTTTGTCCAAATCTATTAACTTATACAACTCTTCTATGACAAGCATGTTTTTAAAATTCATTTAGATTATTTTCTAAGGCATAAAGTAAAAAATGTCAGGGATAATATCATATCACCTGATATCATAATGACTCATTAAAAGATTTTTTTTTTTTTTTAAAGAAAAAAAAAAAAAAAGCATTTCACCATAATCTTTTACAATGTCTTTACAAAAAATAAGTGAAACCCTTTTGTTAAAATTATAAATATAATTTTTTATAAAAGGTTGGAAACATTACAGTAATATTGTGAAATATTATTACAATTTAAAATAATGGATTTCTATTTTAATATACTTTAAAATATAATTTATTTCTGTGATGCAAAGCTGAATTACTCCAATCTTCAGTGTCACATGATCCTTCAGAAATCATTCCAATATGCTGATTTATTATCAATGTTGGAAACAGTTGTGCTGCAATTTTTTATATAACCTCTGATACTTTTTCAGAATTCTTTGATGAATAAAACGTTAAAAAGAACAGCATTTATTTAAAACAGAAATCTTTTGTAACAATATACACTACCGTTTAAAGGTTTGCCGTCAGTAAATGTTTTTTTCTTTCTTTTTTAAAGGAATTAATACTTTTATTCGGCAAGGATGTGTTAAACCATTATTTTAAATTGTAATAATATTTCACAATATTACTGTTTTTTTCTGTATATATACAGACACATTTCCAATGGTTGCACCACATTACATTTTTAGAGTCAATAAATTTTAACTTTTTTCAAACCATATGAGGCCAAAATGTACACAAAAAGTAACTTTCTAAGAACCTGGCACAAAGGCTTTTAAAATACTTATCTTGGACACTCTTATTTGTTTTTGACCCAAGTCTCCTTTGCAAAAATCAAAACAATCCATAAAATCTGTGGAAAAAGTCTTCTTATAAAAAATATGGACGTTTTTTAAACTAGGGTGTTACATAATATACTTATATAAAACCCCAAAGCAAGAGGATAAAATGTTGAGGCACATATCCACTTGTGGGTTGAAATCAAACAATCGTTCTTCTGGTGACACTCCAATAATTCACCTTTTGAAATGAAACCAAAGTTTTTGCAAATTTCCATCAAACCTGTCTGTGCTCACTTACAATCCCACATGAGCAATATCACACCTTGATCTAAGACATCTGCGCACATTCCTGCAGCTTGCCCCCAAATGGAAGCGTTTGAAAGGAACAAATTGATCAAAACAGGAGACCCATATGCGCTTAAACACTGCATAACATGAAAATGTGAATGCTGGGAATGTTATCAGCATTCAAGTCCACTGCTGATCCAGGGTACCTTCACTTGCAAAGCTTTGCTTATCATCACCCCCATCATCCAACCATCTATCCAAACATAGCCAATCTATACAGTTAATCTCATCCGCTCTGTCTAGTAGCACACACCTGCGGTAGATAAAACAGAATGTGGGATGACATACATTTAAAAAAATTAAAAGAACATTTGGATGTTTTTGCTAAAATTGGATCAATTTACTAAAATCAACCTGGCTTTAAAAACATTGATCGTTGACAGCAAATGATTTCAATATTACAAGGATATTGCACGTTTGACATACACTCACCTAAAGGATTATTAGGAACACCATACTAATACTGTGTTTGACCCCCTTTCGCCTTCAGAACTGCCTTAATTCTACGTGGCATTGATTCAACAAGGTGCTGAAAGCATTCTTTAGAAATGTTGGCCCATATTGATAGGATAGCATCTTGCAGTTGATGGAGATTTGTGGGATGCACATCCAGGGCACGAAGCTCCCGTTCCACCACATCCCAAAGATGCTCTATTGGGTTGAGATCTGGTGACTGTGGGGGCCATTTTAGTACAGTGAACTCATTGTCATGTTCAAGAAACCAATTTGAAATGATTCGAGCTTTGTGACATGGTGCATTATCCTGCTGGAAGTAGCCATCAGAGGATGGGTACATGGTGGTCATAAAGGGATGGACATGGTCAGAAACAATGCTCAGGTAGGCCGTGGCATTTAAACGATGCCCAATTGGCACTAAGGGGCCTAAAGTGAGCCAAGAAAACATCCCCCACACCATTACACCACCACCACCAGCCTGCACAGTGGTAACAAGGCATGATGGATCCATGTTCTCATTCTGTTTACGCCAAATTCTGACTCTACCATCTGAATGTCTCAACAGAAATCGAGACTCATCAGACCAGGCAACATTTTTCCAGTCTTCAACTGTCCAATTTTGGTGAGCTCGTGCAAATTGTAGCCTCTTTTTCCTATTTGTAGTGGAGATGAGTGGTACCCGGTGGGGTCTCTGCTGTTGTAGCCCATCCGCCTCAAGGTTGTGCGTGTTGTGGCTTCACAAATGCTTTGCTGCATACCTCGGTTGTAACGAGTGGTTATTTCAGTCAAAGTTGCTCTTCTATCAGCTTGAATCAGTCGGCCCATTCTCCTCTGACCTCTAGCATCAACAAGGCATTTTCGCCCACAGGACTGCCGCATACTGGATGTTTTTCCCTTTTCACACCATTCTTTGTAAACTCTAGAAATGGTTGTGCGTGAAAATCCCAGTAACTGAGCAGATTGTGAAATACTCAGACCGGCCCGTCTGGCACCAACAACTATGCCACGCTCAAAATTGCTTAAATCACCTTTCTTTCCCATTCTGACATTCAGTTTGGAGTTCAGGAGATTGTCTTGACCAGGACCACACCCCTAAATGCATTGAAGCAACTGCCATGTGATTGGTTGATTAGATAATTGCATTAATGAGAAATTGAACAGGTGTTCCTAATAATCCTTTAGGTGAGTGTATATGTTGTTAACTATTAACCTGCTCTCAGTATGAATGCAAATTTTTTGTGTTGTTAATTTGGGTTTATTGCCAAATAATTTGTGGTCTTGCTATGATATTCATCACTGAGAACAAAAAGACAACTGCTGATCACACATTACAAACCCGCCACAAACCACAGATAAAACCCTTTCACACAGAGATCAGCTGTGTATTTTTTGCAGATTTTCCAAAGCCTGTGATTACAGAGCTAATTACCAGCATTCCTCGTGGGCTACTGTTAAGAGAGCAGCACAAACACTAGACACCTTATTCTGAGTCTTGAGCTGCTGCTGCACTTTTTAATGCTTTACACAGACATTTTAATGCTTTATCTGGGTTGTAAAGGACAAAACAGCATAGTGCAAAAATTCAGTTTGCTCTGGTTTGTTGTCAATATGCATATTTATTTAATCACTTATCTATAATAATAACTATCATTAATAATAGTAATAATTATTATTATTGTTAACTTTACTAGTATTTATTTTATTCATACTAAAGAGAAGTATGAGGCTAATCATAGAGGCTCTTTGAAAGCCTCAGTATTGTTTTTGTGGGAACAGTCCCAAAAATGGAAAATGTCACTAGCTAAAAAATCTCAAAGGGGGAAAATTTCACTCGAGGGAAACAATCAAAACATTATGAGCCCAAACGAGTGGTAGAAAACATTGAGTCTTATTTAAAGAGAGTGTTGGCTTGAGAAAACTGTAGAGCTGGCCAGCAATGACAAAGTCCAGGATAACCACCAGACAAATTTATAGAGCTTTGAACCACCTTGAGGCTATCAGCAAAATACCTGCACATAATACATTTAGTGAAACAGCTTACTGGAAATACTTGCAAAAAAACTGTTACTTTTATTCTATAAATGAAACCTAATCTTAGGTTCAAATTACCATCGATATTAGAAATAAATAATTCTGAGAACTGAAATAACATAACTGAAATACAAGACTTCAAGCCTTCATGAGTGGGTTCTCAAGTCACTGGAGAGTGTTTGATGACCCGTAATTTGACAGGTCGCTTGCACAGTAGATGCTGAAAATGAATGTAGTTCTGACATATACAAGTGTTTTCCAATGCCTCTCCAGTTTACCTTCCATGTAGAAAGTTATTAGTGTCAAATCTGACAAACACTCCAGATTCACCTTATTTTGGGGTCCAAATGATTTGTAGTTATAACTCTGTGATTAATGATTGCTGAAACTGCAATTGAGGAAGGTGAATCCAAAGGCTATATAGCAAATTACAACAAACACCTTGAATGGCCATAAAAAGGCTCTAATCCTGGTATGTTGTTGAGCTGATGCAGTCAAGACTGGTGTTAGCTGGTCGTTTAATGGTTAGGTTTGACTCTTGGACTAAGCTTGACAGTTGTTCAAGGACCACCAAAGGATGCTGATCCAGGTACACATCCTTGGCAAAATCCCAGCCCCGTAATAGGTCAATCTAGAATCACTGGCAGCACAGCTGCATGCTAATAGAAACAACAGCAATTTACTTGAGTCTACTTGATCCGTGAGCCAGACAGCACAAATACACAATTGCATGCTTTCTATTTTTAAATCTGGTGTTATAAATGACATAAAAGCCCTCTAATTACACTGTTTAGAATATTTCAAGCGTTCCACTTTAGTAGCGCAGCTTTTGTAGAATTATCTGCACATGCATCTTAAAATTAAAGTGGGGGGTTTTTTTTGTCTTGCCAACCACAACACAAAGTGATTTTTTTCTCTTCTGCTCCTGTTGGAAGGTTTAAAGCTGTTTGCTGAACACTCTTAGTAGGACATACGGCTTTAGTCAGGCAAACAGTAGTCAGATAAAACAGTTTTTGATTTTATCATTAGTTGCATGTCTAAACTGTCAACAAAATTTCATAACCATTCAGTTTTTAAGTTAACCTTGTTAATGTAAAGAAACTACTTTTTCGGGATACTGTATTTTAAAGATAATACTGTAAAACCCAAATAAGCTTTACAGATCTTTATTAGAAAGAGTTTAAACACTGTTTTTCATGCTTGTTCAATAAACCATAAACAATTATTGCACATGCACCTGTGGAACTGTCCTTAAGACACTAAGGGCCAGATTTACTAAACAGGGCAAATTAGCGTGAGAGAGCAATTTAAAAAAAGCGCAGATGGGAGTGGAAAGTTCTGCGCTGATCTACTGACGACATGCAAAATAAACAACACAGACGCAGCCGAATCATTTCCATAATGACCAACGCAATCTACCAGTTAGCGTCTGGTTTAAGACGTGCTTTTTTGGGGTGGTAAATAATGACTAAAGAGACCTTTCTACTGAGTCTGACTATGACAAACACCAGAAGAACAACGTCCAGGGTCCCTGACCACCTGTGTGAACATGCCATAGTCCTGCTGCAGGGAGGCATGAGGATTGCAGATGTGGCTAGAGCAATAATAAACCGCAATGCATGTAATATAAGACGCCTAAAACAGTGCTACAGTGAGACAGGAAGGACAGCTTATCGTCTTTGCAGTGCCAAAACATATGTAACCATATGACCCCCCCAGAGATGTGTTCAAAGAACTTGCAAGTTCCTTGATGGAAAAGCGGAGTAACATCTCACAGCAAGAAGTGTCAAATCTGTCGCAGATTTGTCCATGAGGATGAGATGCACTAGTACTTAAAGCAGCTGGTGCCACATTAGATACTGACTGCAACTGTTAATATTGACCCCCACTTGTTCAGGGACTCAATGTCTGTGAATCTCAGTTGTTGAATCTTTTTTATGTTCATACAAATATTTACACGTCAAGAAATTTGCTGACAAAAAAAACAAATTAAAAGTCAGAGGATGTTTGAAAGTTTATATTACTTGCCTCACACAAAACATATGACTTTTATTCCCATTATCAATTCGTGTTCACTTGCTGACGAGCAGATGATAACAATTTTCATTTTGAATGAACTATAACCCCAATAGATCTATTTCATTCTAGACCCCTTTTCTTCATGTTGCTGTTTACACGCTGTGAAGCATGTTCAAAACATGAGTTTATTCAGATTACAGTCATCAGAAAATCCTGTGGCCTCTTCTGAGGTTGAATTTTGGTTCTTTACAGATCCCAAATTAAAATCATGGTTAGGTTTAGAGTGTGGTTAGGCTTAGGAAAAATGCACTTCTGGAACGTGCACAGAAATTGGTCAGTTGAATGATTTGTCACAATGGGAGTAAAACTTATCAACAAAGAAAAAAAGTATTTTGCTAAGAGCTCTGTTAGCAACAAAGCAGCCGGTGACAGCAACAATAGAGAGCACACAAGTCCAGCACTGACGTATAAGACATGGTCACTAAATGACAACTTGCAACTAATGCACAGTCTGAGAACTCATTTGGAATGGAACTATTATAATTGGTTCCCAAAAGGAGCAGATGAAATTAGCAACAAAACATCAAGGAGGTTCCCAATTAAAGGGGAAAGGAAATTACAAAAACAGGCAGAATGCTGGAAAGCTCCGGTTCAGCTAAACACAGACTCTGTCTGTCAGTGTATTTTTTCCTCTAGCTTTTACACTTATTTATACTCAAATGCATGTGCAAGCCTTTCGAGGGAAGCCCTCAATGCCCTGGATGACTGGTGTAATGACAGTGTGGTTAGAGACCAGGCCAACACCACCAAACCACTTTAACAATAAAGCCAGTCAAATTTTGCTATTCAAAACACGATAAATAATATAATAAATGTATTTAAGATTTAAGAATTGGAATACATTGAAAGATAATTATTGCCATAATTTATAACAAGATATTAAACCCAGGCCACAGAGTCACATCACACTGTGGGCCTGACAAAGTGGCTAATAAACTGCTTCACAGGGAATAATGTTGATGTGATTAGGGAGGCTGCCACTCATATCTCCTTATTAAGATTTACAAACACTTCCTATTGGAACTAAGGGATTATTGCAAAGGTCAAGCCACGCTGGCAACAGTAAAATCTGACTGTAAATAATGAACAGACTGTACAGACTGGTCACCTAGCAATTACATAAACCTGGAAATCTACTGGAAACCAAGAGCATGTTCTATCAGACTTCCACAATAAATAACACAGAAAAAACTAAAAAATATTGTGCAATATAAGATTATGAGCCTGGGTGACAATTACATCATACACAACCATATTCTTTGTCTTTGCTGCATAATTATAGTCAGCCAGTAAGAATGTGATTTTTGCATCATGAAGACTATGTAAGGCCCATGAACTAGATAGACATTTCAAGAAATAGCCAATGCATTACATGACTAGAAGAGACGCTTCTTTGTTTTGCTCTTGGAAGTTTTTGAAATGGCCCACAAAAACACTTAAGCTCTCTACCATCCACCTTGGCATGCAATGGAAAATCACAATTGAAAATCAGCCTCTATATGTTCATTGTTCCAAAAACATTCCTCATTTTGAATCTTGGCAACCAAGCCTTTTGGGAGCCACATCAATTGTGCCCAAACTCAATGTTAAAGAGAGCAGCCTGGAGTGAGGCGGGGCTCAGCTCTTCCCAGGGGATCCCAGTCAGCCGAATATTGGGTGAATACAGAAATAACTGATTTGACGGCTGATGAATGAGACTAATGAACCTGTGGATCATCCAATTATGGGCTTTTTAGGCCACAAAGGCCATGAAGTGCTACCAAGAGGAAATGTAGAGGAAATGTGGGTGCTATCTGAGAATTCAATTAAAAGAAATTATTATATATATATATATATATATATATATATATAAGTTTTAAATTTCAATATTTTATTCAGAATACAACATAGATGACATCAAATGTTTAAACTGAGAAAATGTATCATTTTAAGGGAAAAATAAGTTGATTTTAAATTTCATGGCATCAACACATCTCAAAAAAGTTGGGACAAGGCCATGTTTACCACTGTGTGGCATCCCCTCTTCTTTTTATAACAGTCTGCAAACGTCTGGGGACTGAGGAGACAAGTTGCTCAAGTTTAGGAATAGGAATGTTGTCCCATTCTTGTCTAATACAGGCTTCTAGTTGCTCAACTGTCTTAGGTCTTCTTTGTCGCATCTTCCTCTTTATGATGCGGCAAATGTTTTCTATGAGTGAAAGATCTGGACTGCAGACTGGCCATTTCAGTACCCGGATCCTTCTTCTACGCAGCCATGATGTTGTAATTGATGCAGTATGTGGTCTGGCATTGTCATGTTGGAAAATGCAAGGTCTTCCCTGAAAGAGACAACTTCTGGATGGGAGCATATGTTGTTCTAGAACTTGGATATACCTTTCAGCATTGATGGTGCCTTTCCAGATGTGTAAGCTGCCCATGCCACACGCACTCATGCAACCCCATACCATCAGAGATGCAGGCTTCTGAACTGAGCGCTGATAACAACTTGGGTTGTCCTTGTCCTCTTTAGTCTGGATGACATGGCGTCCCAGTTTTCCAAAAAGAACTTCAAATTTTGATTCGTCTGACCAGAGAACAGTTTTCCACTTTGCCACAGTCCATTTTAAATGAGCCTTGGCCCAGAGAAAACGTCTGCGCTTCTGGATCATGTTTAGATATGGCTTCTTTTTTGACCTATAGAGTTTTAGCCGGCAACGGCGAATGGCACGGTGGATTGTGTTCACCGACAATGCTTTCTGGAAGTATTCCTGAGCCCATGTTGTGATTTCCATTACAGTAGCATTCCTGTATGTGATGCAGTGCCGTCTAAGGGCCCAAAGATCACGGGCATCCAGTATGGTTTTCTGGCCTTGACCCTTACGCACAGAGATTGTTCCAGATTCTCTGAATCTTTGGATGATATTATGCACTGTAAATGATGATAACTTCAAACTCTTTGCAATTTTTCTCTGAGAAACTCCTTTCTGATATTGCTCCACTATTTTTCGCCGCAGCATTGGGGGAATTGGTGATCCTCTGCCCATCTTGACTTCTGAGAGACACTGCCAACTCTGAGAGGCTCTTTTTATACCCAATCATGTTGCCAATTGACCTAATAAGTTGCAAATTGGTCCTCCAGCTGTTCCTTATATGTACATTTAGCTTTTCTGGCCTCTTATTGTTACCTGTCCCAACTTTTTTGGAATGTGTAGCGCTCATGAAATCCAAAATGAGCCAATATTTGGCATGACATTTCAAAATGTCTCACTTTCAACATTTGATATGTTATCTATATTCTATTGTGAATAAAATATAAGTTTATGAGATTTGTAAATTATTGCATTCCTTTTTTATTCACAATTTGTACAGTGATTCCTTTTTTGGAATCGGGTTTGTATATATATATATATATATATATATATATATATATATATATATGTATATATATATATATATATGTATATATATCTTGTTGCCATACAAGTTTTAAAGATGCATGTTCATCTAAAACATCCCATATGTTTGAGGCATTACAGTTTTTCACTGTTTTTTTTTTGGAAATAATAGCATATTCTAAATTCAAATAGTTGGGTTTCTCAACCAGTGATTAGCACCACTGTTGTAACTATAGAAAAGGAATACTTGGAGCAAAAAATTTGAGTCAAACACAGGTTGATTACAGCCAAACATTATTTCATCTTGTTCTTCAGCATGCTATTTTTTCTCTCTTTGCCATGAAGCAAGGCTAAACTGTTCCATTCCATAATCTGAGGGTCATATTTAGGTGACCACGATTATAGCCCTTACGATTCCGTATAAATAGCTGATTTTAAGCGGGAGGATCTCACATCGGCCACAAATTTCCCCTTTATTTAGTGAAGCTTCCGTCATGCTTCTCGCTGACCCGCCATACAACCTTGCTGAATGGACAGTTTCAGTTGTGCTCTCCGGTAGTAACCACACTGCAAGAGGGTGTGTAGTTTGGCATAAGCTAGCCTCGCTCCAACACACAAGACTATAAACGCTCAGTGAACTCCTGCAAAAACCAAAAACATTTCTCTCTAACATCAGAATAGAGGATTGTGATACATTTCTTCTTGTGCAATCACACTAAACTAACTCTATTGTGTACATTTTCTTGTACTTGGTGTACTTCAAAATATGAGATTTTGATAGCATACCATGGAAAAATAGATGGCACAGCAGACATTTTTGATGTGGTTTCGTTGGTTTCACCTTCCTGGAGCCTGTTGCCTCCCTGCTGATTTATACCATCCAGGTTTCTCACTCTGCCAACCAGCTAATTGTTTCAGGCTTCCGATGATTGTCTATCAAGGCAAAAACAGAATAATGGAGAAAGTAAGTCTCTATCTAGATGGTATTTATATAGACAGAATGTAAAGACTAGTAAGGAAAGCAGGGCTCAACATTAACGCTTGTCCGCTTGTCCGGGACAAGTGGATTTTTTGAAGGGGCAAGTGAAAGAGAATTTTACTTGCCCGACCGGACAAGTAGCCTGATTAAAACGTCAATAACAAAAATATAACTAGGGAATCAACAAAATGCAAGAATGATTCTGCATTCATTTAGTGTAAGTGGCGATCGATAGTGGATAATAATAATAATAATATATAATGTAATGTATAATGAACTGACGGTAACAAGGTTGCGCTGTTGACGCTCGCGCAGCCTCTCGAGGAGAAATCGAAAACAAATGAGCGCCTCTCACACAAAGAAACTCAGTTAACATACACGGTTAAAATTGTGGAGTTTTTATATTTATAACATATGATACAGTTAAGCAACATCACACAACCAAGAGTGCTGTTTTCCTGAATACCATCACGACTGAAAATGACACTGATTTCATATGACAGTTCCATAAACAATTAATTAACATTAAGTCACTTACATTTTAGATGCAATATTAACTGTTTTTGTTCTATTTCAGCAGCGAAAATAGTTCCAAACAAATATCACAGCAGAACCGTAACGCATCTCACAGCAACAGTGTGTTACTGAATGATTCAGCGTTTTGAATGAATCGGTTGAGTCAAAGATTCAATGACCTATTCGTAAACGACTGCCTCATTCTTCAATGAATTAGCCGTTTGAATGAATCGTTTGAAGGAATGACTCAATGACTCACTCATTAAGACCTGCCGCCACCTACTGGTGGTTTAGTTTCATGTTTAAACATTTTTTCCAACATTTCTTATTTGTATATTCAAAAATATTTAAAACAATCTCATAACATTATTTAATGCAGTTGTAATTTTTCAGTGTAAATTATTTAATTTGATTGGTAACAGCCCTTATCCTTATTATAGTGTCTTATTCTAATTTAATTTATAGATCAAATTTAAGAATATAAAATGAAAGCTGAAGCATAGCCTATATTTAATAAGATTATGGAAAAAATGCCCTTTACAAAAGGTAAAAATATCACACATATGCAGATTTAAATATGTCAAAGCAGATTGAACACTGGTGAGAATATTGCTTCAGAATAAATTATATTTACAACACATAAAAAAAAAAAAAATTCTGAAGAAGCAAATTTTTTACTCGGACAAGGGAATGACAGATTTACTTGTCCGAAGGACATGCACGTGAACAGGCTTAATGTCGAGCCCTGGAAAGGCTTAGATCCTCATGCAAATAAATAATCTGCACCCATATTACAGGCTCATGCCAGTCTGACATTTCATTATAAAATGCAGCTCAATGTTTTACTAAAAGCAGGGCAACACTCTAAATGACGTTCTGTGTACAGTCCTCATGTTTATTTGGATACAGGGCAAATAATATAAAGCAGAGAGCAAAGAACATACTGCAGTACCTTAGCCAACACAGTAATATATTAATGCAACGTATACTGCTCAGTAACTCCCCATGGAGAAATTACCACAGTATTAGGAATTTAAATGTCACAAATGTCTTCAGGACAGCATGTAATATGCTGAAAGCACATTTACTGTAGCCGTAACTCCATCTCAGTCTTATTGAACACAATTATTTGGACCAGTGCCACTTTGCATCAGTATGGCAATTGGATGTGCTGCTTGCTGTAAATTATAAGGGCCCATTAGACCCCTGGCCCAGACTTTTACAAGTTTCCTTGCTGTCCTGACTTTTAATGAAGTGTAAATATTAAAACATAGAAAAGCTAATTTGTTGCAGGTTGATTCAACAGTAACTTCACATAAAATGCCTATTTGTCTTCATGCACATTTATTATGATCCTCAAATGCCAATATACAATCAAAGTGTCAAACTTTTCAAACTACTAAGTGTGAAAAGGCTTCTTACAGTAATTCAGAAGGCACATTATGAGGATTTTGCCAGAAAGTGGCTCATATTCTAGAGTCGAAATATTTCTGAATGGTGGCAGAGAGGACACTAGGTTTGTCTGGGTGGGTTTTATTTGATCCCTGGGAGAATGTGGCTGGTCTGCGATGTGCTTTATTCCAGAATGGAGGAAAGCTAGCTTATCTGGGAACGCCTGGCATTTCCTCAGGTCTGGGCTCCATCAGAAACATTTCTACAGACAGGACGACTTTCACAAATAGCTTGCACTGGCAAACGTAAAAAAGTTCTGTGTTTCTGTATTTCTGTAGTTCTGTATTTTCCTAATAAGAACTTAAGGAACAGTATTGACTTCCTGGTCAGGAAGACTGCTTAAAGTGAGGTGTTCAATTGAGGTGTGAATGTTCAAATTAAATAATTAAATGACGTAATTAAATAAATGAGGTTTAAATGTAATTGCACAAAGGAACTTGCTTGAGTACTTTTATCAACATAATAAGTTAAACAAACTCCAAATATTGCCATAGAAATTAAACAAACAACTAAACCCACACTATCAATGGAAAAAAAAGCTTTATTACTTTGGGGGAAAACTGCTCAGATGAGTATCAACGGTCATTAGATATCAATGCAAAGCAGCAGCATAAGTGAAGGATTAAATACATAAATTGTGACTGGTTATAACGATTCCAGATCATCTTCAGCAGTCTGTTTATGTGTCAGTTCATTCTTTCAGAGAGGAATCCCGTGCTGTGGGGGAAGAATCTCAGTCCCTTAGAGGGAAACAGTAAATCTCAGGGCCTATAAAAATGTAAAGGCATGGTAAACCTTCTCCTCCATGACCTGCAGTTCCACCCACTGAAAGTATTTCACATTTTGTTTGCACCTGGTCTGTACGCTCTTCTTACAATCTGATGCCTGGGTCTGGTCAGAAGGGACTGCGGAAGGGTGTGTGAACCCTGAATGGCAGACAATGGCGTGAATGCATGAGCGGAAGATAGGTTTCTATAGCAAAAGACTCACATGCCTTGTCTAAGAGCCTAACATGTTTAATAATCCATACAAAAAAAGAAACGAGAATCCATCTCCATCTCTTTTTTTGCAGACTGACAGGCAAATAGATATATTTAATCTGAATTAAGACCACAAGCCACTTAATGTAGGTTACTATAAAACTGAACATGGCTTAACCATGTCTTTAAATTATAGGTATCACATTCCCATCTTCGAAGCATCTAATTTTTAAAGTTCTCCAGAGTAGGCATATAATTTATCATCTGTGTCCACGGGTGGCTGAGGGTTCATTTCCACAAAAACAAATACCAGAAAGAGATAGTACACTCAAAAATCTTACATTTGTCATCAAACCAGTATGACTTTCGGGATTTTGCACATACTAGCCACTCTTTTCAATGAGAACGAGGACTGGGCTGTCATGCAAAATGACAAAAAGCAAAACAAAAGTATCATAAAAGTAATTCATACAACTAGTGTGTCATATTTTAAGTCTTCCAAAGCAATACGATTGGAACAGACTAACATTTAAGCCATTATTCACTGATAATTTTGCTCTCCAACCAGATCATTACAGTAAGCCAAGAACCGGAACAATACAATTTGTGAATGAATCAGTCAGATCAGTTTCATGAACTGGATCATCCAAGTCACAAAACATTGTTCACGAATCAGACATCACTTATTCTCTAATCAGTGCACGAAGGAGAGCTAGGACAGATATGAAGATATTAAGGGGAAAAGGATTTACATTTTAATCAGTTCCTTACAAAAAAAAAACAATATGGCTTCAGAAGATGTTCAGAATCATTTGGACCACTTTTCTGTGCAATTTTTGTCTTTGTGGTTGACAAACTTATTTATTGTTTAAAAAAGGAGTATCCAGGATATTCTTCAAAAATTCACCTCCAGAGAAGAAATGAATTCAGACATCATGATGGTGATTAAATTATGAAATTTTCAGTTTTTGGGTGAACTATCCCTTTAACCCTTAACATTTCAGACAAAATATAGTTCTAAATGCTGCATAAGCCCCCAAAAAAGTGATTTGGCCACAACAGTGTAATTCTCAAGGGTGGTCTTACCTGGTTTGCTGCGTGGGGAACTTGTGCACTGAGGTTCACCTCAGGCTGGAGTCTGGCACAGGGGAAATAGATTCGGCATGAGCTGAATCTCAACATTATACACTTCAAACTAAAAGAAAGCTGCTCTTTATGGCGCTTGCCACGTGGCGGAAGAGCGGCTGCCATGTATTAAGAACCTAGCAAGTTTAAGAATGCAGGAACTTAGAGTGAGCCAGACTGCACTGCCCATGCCTGACAGCTTGACAAGTGGTCGGCCAATCTTGTGGTTTGTGCACCTCTGCCTCAGTTCAGAACCGACAAGCAAAAGAACTCAGAACAAACGACTGTCCAAATATCACAGAGTAAAATTATAGTGCAGGCACTCCTGATTAACTTGATGGCTAGGGATTTTTTTCAGGAACTGTTTAAATAAAGCCAATAATAATATAATGAATAATATGCCACTATGTTTGTGGCAGGCCTGTCAAAAAAAAAAAAAAAAAAAAGTACCCAAAGTAGCATTTTTCTCAGAAACATTGTTGTTTTAATGACACACTCACAGCATATGAGATCCATAATTTCTTCCCTCCAAAAAATTAAAAAGTAATCCCTGGCAACAGATAAAATATCATAATAATTCAAAAAGACATTAATGAGACACAAAAATGATTTACCTAAAAGACTTTTGGTACAACCTAAAACTGATTTAGTGTCATCAGAAACAGGAATGTCACATCCAGCATAACATAAAAAGTAAACCAGTTAGCAGACAAAAACAAGCCATCCAAAGAAATATGTGATGTCTCCGACCTTTATCTCATCTTAGAAAATTGATAACAGACCTGCCAGAACTGACTAACTCAGTTCAGAAAAATGACCAAATTATATTCTTATGTGTTTGTCAAAATTTGGGTCAGACTCAAATCTGAATAACATGCCATTCTTGATTATTTTTGCAGACACACATTTCTCCAGGTTCACTGCAAATTTCATTGATGAGCCATTGCCTTTAACAGAGGAAATGAGATCACAGGACATTGGAGGACCTTTGCATAACATTCACTCTGGCCACACATCAGGCCATTCATGGTACTGAGGTGGATGTAAGTAGATGACTTCACTCCCACAGAAGCCATTAAAGCAACAGTAATAAAGATACGGTAGCTGCAGAGCCAGGTCTGCCTCATAATGATATTTAAGCCTTTTGGAAGTGATGTGGAGAGTGCTTCAAACTAAATGACTGCATACTTTTATGAGCAAGGGCGAGCGTCCCGATGTAACACAATGCTCCAAGAATTGTGAGAGAGACTGCGCTCACTAATACAAGCAAAACAGTTCACGTGGACTCTTGGAGAAACAAGCACTAACCTGTGACTAAAGCTTTTGGATCAAGTTAATGAATATTATTGGGGCTTTCTAATGTCGAGGTGGAAATTAAGGGTTTCAGACAGATTACTGATTCAAATTTGTCATAGACTGGGCTACAAACAAAGAGAAAGAACACTGTTGATGTGCCAAGTGAGGACTTGAGCATGAAGCAAGAACTGCTTAGACTTTAAAATGACTTTACTGGAACCAATGTCACATAACTTAATGTGAGAGTTTAGTTTAAACCAGTACCCATTTGCAAAGACAGACAAAAACTTGTAACATTATTAGATGTCAATTGATTGAAATGTTGATACGCCATTGAGTGTGTGGTTTGTTTGTTTTGTAGTTAAAAAGGACCTATTATGAGTTTTTACATTTTCAACTTTCGTTAGTGTGTAATGTTGCTGTTTAAGCATGAAAAAGTTCTGCAAAGATACAAAGCACAAAGTCCACTCCAAAGAGAGTTATTCTCTATATTGTTTCTGAATTTCTAGCAGTTTCTGAACTCGTTTCTGACGATTGTTTCTGAAAACTTTGTGGTCTTAAGTTTTCTTCCTGGAATGAACACGTCACAATATTCCTCATTTAAATAATTCCAAGGCAAATGCAAAATAAAGAGGGAGAGCCCAGGATGAGTTGAATCCCAGAAAATGCGGTTATGGTAAGGGGATATTACTGAAATACGCTCAAAGTAGTTGACCAATCACAACACACTGATCCAGTATTCCAGAAAATACGAGTGAAGATTTGGTCTCTATATTACCAGTTCCTCTGTCACCTTGATCTGCTTCCTTAAACCAGCTGAAACAAGAGTTTCACATGTAACTAGTAAATTAGCAAATGATGATCATAATTCTTTTTATCTCATAAACCCCTACCAAATGCTAATGGTGGTCATCACAGCACACTAGACAACTTATCAAAACCACATAGAGCTAATCCATATTAATGTAAGACACTTAAAAACCACTAATACTTCTCTTGACCGGTGAACCGCCTCTCCTTCATTGGGATTTTAACAAGCAGTATTTGTGCATTTACATTATACCAATGAAATTCAACCCCGACTTTCTTGGCCTATCTCTATGTTTTGCTTTAGCAAGCTTGCCAGCTGTGGCAAAAACAGTTCAACTGGGTACACACTTGGGTTTTCCGCATTGGTGTATGGATTATTTTTTAACCCCAAAATTAAACAAATAACAGTATTTAACCAAACAAGGAAATTCTGTTGTGAATATGTGAGTGCAACAGTCGGGTTCCGGAAGTAAAAGTCCCATTATTTTCTCCATAGGGGATTTTTTTTTTTTCATAGTGATTTTTTACAATTTCACGAGTTCACCTGCCCATTCAGCCTTAAAAGGTTAATAGTACACTAACTTGGCTTGCTGTCCTTGGAGGAGGCTTGAACCCGAGGCTCGGCTCGAGCTCAGAGTTAAAACCCCCTTATAGAGGAGGAGACAGGGAGGAGGGTTGCCGGAAGAATTTGTCAATGGGATAACGCAGTGTCTGCTGCTTATATAATACGCTCATAATGATGATTGACGGAACTGAATGTTTAGGCTCCTCCCGAACCTACGTTTGAAACTTCATAACATATTTATGTTTATATATATTTATACACTATATTGCCAAAAGTTTTGGGACGCCTGCCTTTACATGCACATGAACTTTAATGACATCCCATTCTTAATCCGTAGAATTTAATATGGAGTTTGCCCACCCTTTGCAGCTATAACAGCTTCAACAGCTTCAACTCTTCTGGGAAGGCTTTCCACAAGGTTTAGGAGTCTGTTTATGGGAATATTTGACCATTCTTCTTGAAGCGCATTTGTGAGGTCAGGCACTGATGTTGGACGAGAAGGCCTGGCTCGCAGTCTCCACTCTAATTCATCCCAAAGGTGTTCTATCGGGTTGAGGTCAGCAGTCAAGTTCCTCCACACCAAACTCACTCATCCATGTCTTTATGGACCTTGCTTTGTGCACTGGTGCGCAGTCATGTTGGAACAGGAAGGGGCCATCCCCAAACTGTTCCCACAAAGTTGGGAGCATGAAATTGTCCAAAATGTCTTGCTGAAGCATTAAGAGTTCCTTTCACTGGAACTAAGGGGTCAAGCCCGAACCCTGAAAAACAACCCACACCATAATCCCCCCTCCACCAAACTTTACACTTGGCACAATGCAGTCAGGCAAGTACCGTTCTCCTGGCAACCGCCAAACCCAGACTCGTCCATTGGATTGCCAGACAGAGAAGCGTGATTCGTCACTCCAGAGAACTCGTCTCCACTGCTCTAGAGCCCAGTGGCGGCATGCTTTACACCACTGCATCCGATGCTTTGCATTGCACTTGGTGATGTAAGGCTTGGATGCAGCTGCTCGGCCATGGAAACCCATTCCATGAAGCTCTCTACACACTGTTCTTGATATAATCAGGTGCAGACATGTAATAATTACATGTAAAATAACACTGCATAGTATTCACTATATAAATTAAATATCTTTGTTAAAGCTGTCTTTTGTTGTTTGATTAACATTAATGACATAAACCGCAGAGGGTATTTATAGGCTGCTGTCACTTTAAGATCGAATGCACAGATACAATACAATGATACACATCCGATTTCTTTCTCAACTGTTTACATTCACTTAAGACATAACCGCCTGTGTTTACATGAATACTAGCCCAGACGGGCATTTTGAAATAATGTATGTATGTGTCCGTTCAAGCACAAGGAAACATGAAAGAAGAATCAATTCGGTGTGCCGAACCGTGGGGCCTGGTCACGGATCCGTTACACCCCTAATATATATATACAGGGTACAACGAGACTAAAGGCGAACCGGGGTTAAAGGTGCATTTGACTTCATTCTCTTTTAAACCACTATATGGCACAAAAATTCAGCTTAGCACTTTTCTTAACAACCACTTTTTCATAATTTGGCTGATCCTTGATGCAATCACGGACAGCAACGCAAAGTTGATTCTGAGCTAATTTGATCTAATATTTAATGTTTTTTAAAATGTTGTAGATTTATATGTAGCAAATAAGAATCGATAAAATGATTGTCTATGTTTTGAGACAAAGGTCTTCTCAATGCTTTTCAGTTTTGTTCAAGGCAATTAAAGCAACTATTTTTCAATAACAGAAGAATATGTAAAAGTATTGTATTTGTGGTAAAAAATGCCCCTGCTGTTGAAATTAACATGATAATAAATAGCTGGCTGACTTTTCCATTTGTTGACATGACATGGTTAGATTCAGATGGTAAATATCATATATCAAGTTGGGTGTGCACCTTAGAGATAATTACCATATTTATAATGAAACCATCATATTTAAAAATATCATATCATATTAATTTGTTACTACTGTAAAGCTATAATAAATTATTATGGGATCTCATTTAATGTTTTAAGAATCTTTACTTTTTTAAATAATTTTGTTTCTGTATTTTTAAAATGAACATATCTTAATGACAGTATATTTATTGAAAAAAAATAATTAAAGTGATTGTTTTAAACAAATATTAACTTAGGCATTATTAAAAACATATTATTTTAGCTAAAGTATTTGTATCAATACTTTCTGCCTTTTGCCCCATGCTGGTGAGCCTTTTACCCACACACAGCCTTTTACCCCACACACGGGGTAAAAGGCTTACCAGCATGGGGCAAAAGGCACCTTGCCACCCCATACATTTATAAGATTTTTAAACAAACAAACCACTTTTATTATTTATTTTCACAAAATCTGTTGCTCCAATGTCCAATAAAAACATATATTTTTTGTGCAATCATACACTATAGGAGTAGTGAAAAGCAAATTTTTCTTAGGGTGTGCCTTTAGGCCCGTTCTGCTATATATATATACACTCACCTAAAGGATTATTAGGAACACCATACTAATACTGTGTTTGACCCCCTTTCGCCTTCAGAACTGCCTTAATTCTACGTGGCATTGATTCAACAAGGTGCTGAAAGCATTCTTTAGAAATGTTGGCCCATATTGATAGGATAGCATCTTGCAGTTGATGGAGATTTGTGGGATGCACATCCAGGGCACGAAGCTCCCGTTCCACCACATCCCAAAGATGCTCTATTGGGTTGAGATCTGGTGACTGTGGGGGCCATTTTAGTACAGTGAACTCATTGTCATGTTCAAGAAACCAATTTGAAATGATTCGAGCTTTGTGACATGGTGCATTATCCTGCTGGAAGTAGCCATCAGAGGATGGGTACATGGTGGTCATAAAGGGATGGATATGGTCAGAAACAATGCTCAGGTAGGCCGTGGCATTTAAACGATGCCCAATTGGCACTAAGGGGCCTAAAGTGTGCCAAGAAAACATCCCCCACACCATTACACCACCACCACCAGCCTGCACAGTGGTAACAAGGCATGATGGATCCATGTTCTCATTCTGTTTACGTCAAATTCTGACTCTACCATCTGAATGTCTCAACAGAAATCGAGACTCATCAGACCAGGCAACATTTTTCCAGTCTTCAACTGTCCAATTTTGGTGAGCTCGTGCAAATTGTAGCCTCTTTTTCCTATTTGTAGTGGAGATGAGTGGTACCCGGTGGGGTCTTCTGCTGTTGTAGCCCATCCGCCTCAAGGTTGTGCGTGTTGTGGCTTCACAAATGCTTTGCTGCATACCTCGGTTGTAACGAGTGGTTATTTCAGTCAAAGTTGCTCTTCTATCAGCTTGAATCAGTCGGCCCATTCTCCTCTGACCTCTAGCATCAACAAGGCATTTTCGCCCACAGGACTGCCGCATACTGGATGTTTTTCCCTTTTCACACCATTCTTTGTAAACTCTAGAAATGGTTGTGCGTGAAAATCTCAGTAACTGAGCAGATTGTGAAATACTCAGACCGGCCCGTCTGGCACCAACAACCATGCCACGCTCAAAATTGCTTAAATCACCTTTCTTTCCCATTCTGACATTCAGTTTGGAGTTCAGGAGATTGTCTTGACCAGGACCACACCCCTAAATGCATTGAAGCAACTGCCATGTGATTGGTTGATTAGATAATTGCATTAATGAGAAATTGAACAGGTGTTCCTAATAATCCTTTAGGTGAGTGTGTATATATATATATATATATATATATATATAGCAATAAACTTAAAATATAAATTATTAAAATATCTTTAAGGTTTTTTTCCAATTTTTATTATGTCATTCGCAGTGTTGCATGGGATTGTTGTTCTTTACTCACTAAAGTACATACACAGTGTTGTCTTTTGGTCCGATTTTCAAATACTTTTTTTTCTTCAAATCAAAGTTTATAATGTTGTGATTCACTTTGTAGCTAATTTGGTTTGGTTCATGGCTTTTAAATCTTTAACAAAGACTTATTTCCGGAATATTTCCGAAACCAAGGAAACTGAAAAGTGGGAGGGCACACTATAACCAAAATTAATATAATAAATAAAAAATGAAAAGACTATGAATAAATAGTCTACTTTGTGTGCAAGATGACATATTGTCACAAACAATCACATCTATGCTGTTACAAGTTCATAAAATCTGTCCGGATGTGACCCCTAAGTCATTTTTAGAGCGTCGCAGTCATCAGAAAGTAATGGTTGGGTCCTCAGCGGGTGCTTCAGCTGAGGGCCCCAGGAGACAGACGCCATTGTGGCTTTCCCCCACACTCCTCTCTGCCAGACTGGCCCTTAGCAGCAGCACCCAATCCAAAATAGCACAAAAACCACCCACAAATACTGAGTGCGAGAGAGCTGCACCACATTGACAGATGTTTCTCAATACAGCTTCTAAAGGCCTGTTCCCAGTTCAGTGTGTGTGGTCAACCAGCCCAGTAGGGCCTCTGCCTGTTTACTAAAGACCTGCGATGGATAATTCAAGATTTAAGCAATTTCTTTGATGTTTTGTTACTCTTTGATGCTTTCAATTAAGACAACTTTAAGCTCAGCTTGCCCCATATCTCAAGTCTCTAAAATATCTCAATCTCTTAAAACATTTTTCTCTCGAAACCACAGTAACAATTCAAATACAGGAGGTTTTAACTGGTTCGTCAATTGTCAGTGACACAATGCCGTCTTGAGCCAATAGGGTTTTCATAAAAGCAGCAGATGTTCTTTCAACTGAGTGACGAAAAACTAGGGTCGACACAGCCAGTCAGCCAGAAGTCCAGATGACCATGAATCCACTTTATTACAAGCCTGGAACTTCAAGAAGGTGAGGGTTATTTGCTTAGATATGAAATGAGTTAGTGATGTCAAAGACTTGATCTTGGGGGGCACTTCAAAGAGGAGAAGTATTACTTTCTGAACTTCTTGTGCTGCTGGAATGCATGGGCTAAGAGCAAGGGCTTCTCTAGATTAAATCAAAACCACAAAATGTCTTCTAACAGGTTAAGCTGTTTTTGAAGAGTGAGACACCCTGATGTCAGAACCCCTCAAGACAGAATAAAAATAACCCTCAACAGGTACATAACAGTAAATTTGAAGTTGTATTTTTGTAAACAGCCATAATTTACTTAAGCCCAATCCCATTTCTACCCCTTACCCCGACACTCTCTCCTCTGTTATGCGCGTTCACGTGAAGGGGTAGGGGTGTCTCGATTCTCTTTTGGTTGGAGGGGTAGGGGTAGGGGTAGGGGTAGGGGTAGGGGGAAAGGCCAGATAGCCCTTCAAATGAAGATTTTTCGGGACCAAAGAAATTTTCCTGCATACACCGGCTACAGTGGCAACATGTAGTGCCCTATGATTTCCAAGATGTGGAGAACACGGACGGAATCGCGGAATCCAGTCATAAAAACGGAATTTACTGTATAATGCGTAATTTGTCAAATTTTGGATGAATTAATAAAAAGCAGGCCAGTACACTTAAATCAAATCATGATATAGACTAGTGTCTGTGAATATTAAACCGTAAAAAGACTTATATAATATATATGAATCCTGCATGTTCTGCGTGTCTCTGTGTGAATGAATGGTGCAGACGCACGGTTTTATTTACCACACACACACACACACACACACACACACACACACACACACAGAAACACGTGTGACGCTCGCAGGGTTTACATCTTCTGCTGCCTCACTATATGAGGACATGAACACATGAACTTCATCTCCAGAGTCACTTCATCAGCATTTTACCGTTTAATTTGGTAAAAATATCATCATATCATACACACACAAACTCAAAGGTCTTCATTACAACCTGTCAAAATAAAAGTTCGGTTTATCTTGAAATTGTGACAGAAATATATTATAGTTGTACAGTAGAATTTAGCTACGTCTATATGTAGTAATAATAGTAATACTAACAACAATAATAATAATAATATATGCCCAAGCAAACAAGGAGAGTATTTTTTGGTATTAATAAGGATTTTAACGACAAATAATCATTTGTTTTATGTTACATTCAATCTTGTGTTCATATTTACGGTCATGTTCTTGTGATAAACATTGGCGCATCTCCTTTGACGAAGGAGCTAGCACCAACGTATGATGACGTGTAATGGAGTAGTAGTGGTGTCCGATTTCTTAGGGGAATATTTTCACCCCTACCCCCTTGAAACAGAGTGGCAAGGGGTAGGAGGTGAAAATATTCCCCTAAGAAAGGGGTAGGCGAAGGGGAATAAAATAGAATTGGGATTGGGCCTTTGTCACACACATTCTTTAAATAAAATGAAATTATGATATTCTCTCATCAACACCAAAACACAAAAATCCTGCATCTATTCTGTTTACCCCAAACAGAGTTCCAGACTGTGACTAAAAAATGAATAGAAAATAAAAATGTGCAATAATAATTTAAAGTTTAATATTTATTGAAGACAGTCAGGAAAGCTTTTTGCGCATCCACATGACGTTTTGTCTGAGGATTCATCTTGTAAGAAATAACTCTTATGAACTGTTTTTTTTTCATTGAGTCAGTCAAAAAGATTCACAAATCAGCCTCAAACTCCCTCGTGAGTTAGACCTTTAAATCAGACTCAATGAGTCACTGATTCATTTAGTCATTCACGGGGCAACTTTTTTTGAGCAATGTTGCCGAGCGATGTTGCTTGGGCACTTTCCCATTGAGAATGGGCAACAAATTTCTATCTGGATACTTTAGATCGGTCATGAGCCCTGTGTCACACCTGGTTGCCTGTTGACGGCAACACTGCCCAGCAACATTGCTCAAAAAGTTGCCCCGTGTATCATCACCTTCAAAGTTCAGTGAGGAAGTCAACTGTAAACTCGGTAGCAGCTCTGGGCTGCATTTCTTGTATGCCTAAGTTAATTGTAGAGACCATTGGTGCAAATGGTTACTACGACGATCTACATAGTCTTACTATGATGCTTTTAAGAAACACAGCCCACAGCTGCTACTGAGTTCACAGTTGACTTCCATCCTCACTGAACTGTAAGTTATTTTCAAGTATGTCCAATTCAAAATGAACTGGGAATCATTATTGCAATGTATAATTTAGGCTTGTGAGACTTACAGTGGGGAGAACAAGTATTTGATACACTGCCGATTTTGCAGGTTTGCCCACTTACAAAGCATGTAGAAGTCTGTCATTTTTATCATAGGTACTCTTCAACTGTGAGTGACGGAATCTAAAACAAAAATCCAGAAAATCACATTGTATGATTTTTAAGTAATTAATTTGCATTTTATTGCATGACATAAGTATTTGATACATCAGAAAAGCAGAGCTTAATATTTGGTACAGAAACCTTTGTTTGCAATTACAGAGATCATATGTTTCCTGTAGTTCTTGACCAGGTTTGCACACACTGCAGCAGGGATTTTGGCCCACTCCTCCATACAGACCTTCTCCAGATCCTTCAGGTTTCGGGGCTGTCGCTGGGAAATACGGACTTTCGGCTCCCTCCAAAGATTTTCTATTGGGTTCAGGTCTGGAGACTGGCTAGGCCACTCCAGGACCTTGAGATGCTTCTTACAGAGCCACTCCTTAGTTGCCCTAGCTGTGTGTTTCAGGTCGTTGTCATGCTGGAAGACCCAGCCACGACCCATCTTCAATGCTAGTACTGAGGGAAGGAGGTTGTTGGCCAAGATCTCGCGATACATGGCCCCATCCATCCTCCCCTCAATACGGTGCAGTCGTCCTGTCCCCTTTGCAGAAAAGCATCCCCAAAGAATGATGTTTCCACCTCCATGCTTCACGGTTGGGATGGTGTTCTTGGAGTTGTACTCATCCTTCTTCTTCCTCCAAACACGGCAAGTGGAGTTTAGACCAAAAAGCTCTATTTTTGTCTCATCAGACCACATGACCTTCTCCCATTCCTCCTCTGGATCATCCAGATGGTCATTGGCAAACTTCAGACGGGCCTGGACATGCGCTGGCTTGAGCAGGGGGACCTTGCGTGCGCTGCAGGATTTTAATCCATGACGGCGTAGTGTGTTACTAATGGTTTTCTTTGAGACTGTGGTCCCAGCTCTCTTCAGGTCATTGACCAGGTCCTGCCGTGTAGTTCTGGGCTGATCCCTCACCTTCCTCATGATCATTGATGCCCCACGAGGTGAGATCTTGCATGGTGCCCCAGACCAAGGGAGACTGACCGTCATCTTGAACTTCTTCCATTTTCTAATAATTGCGCCAACAGTTGTTGCCTTCTCACCAAGCTGCTTGCCTATTGTCCTGTAGCCCATCCCAGCCTTGTGCAGGTCTACAATTTTATCCCTGATGTCCTTACACAGCTCTCTGGTCTTTGGCCATTGTGGAGAGGTTGGAGTCTGTTTGATTGAGTGTGTGGACAGGTGTCTTTTATACAGGTAACAAGTTCAAACAGGTGCAGTTAATACAGGTAATGAGTGGAGAACAGGAGGGCTTCTTAAAGAAAAACTAACAGGTCTGTGAGAGCCGGAATTCTTACTGGTTGGTAGGTGATCAAATACTTATGTCATGCAATAAAATGCAAATTAATTATTTAAAAATCATACAATGTGATTTTTGTTTTAGATTCTGTCTCTCACAGTTGAAGAGTACCTATGATAAAAATTACAGACCTCTACATGCTTTGTAAGTAGGAAAACCTGCAAAATCGGCAGTGTATCAAATACTTGTTCTCCCCACTGTACATTAGTCTATATGTTTTGTTGTATAAAATATGAATGCCATTCTTTAATAAATTAATAATGATACTCTAAAAACATTCAAATATTTAATATATATATATTATTGGTTATTGTTTAACATATTAGGTCTGTTGTAAAGTTGAATTGATGGAAAGTTTTTTTTTGGCAGACATGCTGGAACCATAACATTTTACTTTTTTAACCCCCAAAGAGGCAGAAATATTTTTACATGTTTGAGTTGTGATCTTGTTAGAGTTGCACTGTCCCCAGTTCAGTTTCCTGTGTTAGTTCATGTTTTCTTTGTTCCAGTTCATCTGTTGCCATGGTTTCTGATTTGCCCTTATGTGCTACATCTCTGTCTAGTTAATTATCTCATTTAGTCCTTATGTTGCCTTCACATGCTAACAGATTTATCGTAAATACGAGTTTCCTAGTTAAAAATTGCACTTTTTGCCTTTTAAGTCACTTCAATGCAACAAGCTCGTAATCACGAATTCAGAAGTGGGAATTACGAAATTTCCGATAGCACGTGAAGGCAGCATTAGTGTTTCTGTGTATGAATATAAACTAAGGGTACGTTTACACAACAGCGATGTACTAAAAGCGGAAACGTTTTTCCTTTGCGCTTTTCGCGTACAGACGACAACGTTGTCAAAACGATCCCTGTTTACACGCAAATTATTAAAAATGCTGTATTATACTGCCAGGACAGTAGTGGGCGATGTCACTTTGTAAAGCGCCTATAGACTGAACACATAATACGCATACGTCACCATTTTCACAAATTTGCGTTTTTGTAGTTTACACAGAGATAATAACGGTATCGTTTTCAAAAACTTGCACTTTGAAACACGTTTTACGCCACCAAAATGCAATTGTCATGTAAATGAACGGCCAAAACGCAAAACGTTTTCCGTCCCGTTTTAATTGAAAACGCTGTCGTACTAAAAGCAACAAAGGATAATTCACCTCAGATCTTGAAATTAAACAAATTGAAACAAGAACGTTCAAACTGTGAACAAACAAGTATATTCTATGACAAAGATTGTTTTAGCAACTCAGTATGTATTTTTAGTAATGTTTAAATGATGTAATATTTGTGAATTTGATTATGTACTTATCCATTTCCTTGCGAGTGCTGTCAGATTAATCTCTGGTGGCATACACTTGCTACGAGAGCCTGCCCACACGCTGTTCTGATTGGCTGTGGTTTTTGGATTGATTTGTTGCATCTCGCAGTCACGTCGCGTCTGGTGTGGACAGACAAGTTGCTTGTCGCTGGAATCTTATCGCGTCGCGTGTAGTTAGGACACGGTGTAAAGTAAGAAGCTACCGAGCAAGCAATAGCCGTCATTTCACCGTCTCGGTTAACTATAGACCCGATATAGTCCGGCTATAAGGCACTTCTAGCCAAAATAACCTTGAATTTGGTTACATGTCGTTTTTGCCAAAATAACTTGCGTCTTTTAAATGCAAAATTGCTTGCTGGGTACTATGCAATGAACTGAAGCACTTCTGTACAACCATCTTTATCAAGTGTTTCTGTAGTTTCCAAGTCATATGGATCCTAAATGTTTCATTTTAGGAGTCAATGGCTTTTTTATCTTTTGAAAAAATATTTAAACAAGCTGTGATCTGCACGGTCTGTCTGTGAAATCTGCACTTAGTGTGTAAAGGGCCTGATCCATTTTGTGTTCTCTTTATCTTTTGTCTTTTTTTTCACTGTCTTCTGTCCCTGTGACAAAGACAAACAGCAGTGGTAACGTGACTTACACTTTTTTGATATAATTACTTTGCATGCTCCATTGCATGTGACCAGATATAGCCTATTCCCTAAATATCAGGTCAGGGAAATCATGAAGAAAACCAGGTGCTTCCATTGGTACATCTTGTCCATTTCAACAAGGAAAGAAATGCTTTGAAAAACAGCCTTGGTCAAAGTGCCCTTCCTGCTGTTAAAAGCAGGTTGGAATGTGTCATTACTTTAGCTGAACACAAATTTTTCCTCTTCACTTTTAATACTGAGGTTATGGTAGCACGTGCATTAGTCTAAAAACCCTGTCACAATCAATCTTCCAGTAACCACTGGAAATAGTGAGTTAATAATTTAAGGAAAAAGAGGCTGCAGTCCAGTCTTATTCAAACTAATATGCAAAATCTGAGCAGTATGAACCCAACTTACCTGATACCTCTGTTTTGTGGAGTCTAAGAAGCTTGACCTTGACAGCACAGATGGAACCCCATCACCTTTGTACTAATCTTTGATTGTGAGTGGATTTCTGGCCCCTGATTTTAAAACAATATTTTAGTTTTCACAAATAAGCTTCTGATCACTAATTCAATCTACAGTGTTTGGTACAGATAAAAGAATTAAAAATCACTCTCTATATGAACAGCAGACCTCAAATTTGTCCTTTGTGGCTCTAGAAGAAAATACTTTGCCTTTTACTAGCAGCAATAGAAATGACACACAAATGGAGGAGATAATGATGATAAATGCTTACCCAGTCTTTTACATGTTTGAGGTCCTTGTGTGTATGCTGAAAGAAAAAGAGATGACAGCTGGGCGTTGTTCTGTGTATTGATGGCTTTTCAGGTACCTGTTTTATGTCTTGTTTAGGTCCTCTGACTCACTTATGTGACTGGTTATTATCTGAACAACTATTGCCTATTATTTTGTTCTGTTTGACTTTTACATAACAATACATCCGTTACTGGGTGTAAGTTTTAAGCGTCGTTCCTGTTATTAAGTAACTTTTGAACTCTTTAACTTTTGAAAAATGAATATGCCTGGGTTGTAATTTAAGAAAATATTTTATTAAAAGCTATACATTCAGAAAATCTGGTCAAGCATAAGAACTTTATTAATTATACATCGATTACTCACATAATTACAAGGACATTAACCATTTTAACAAAGAGCTGGATTTAGCCATTTAGCCTCAGTGAAGGACTGCCGGTGTAATGTTTTGGATTGAGATAAACAAACTAGGCTACTACCACAAAACATCAGAATTCATAAAACGATGATGCTAATACTTACTTATATGTAGCCTATGTTGTTCTCCCATCAAATACAATGTAACTTCCTGTGTATTCTTACTCAATTATTTTTGGAAAATATATCTATATCTGTCTGGAATATGTAATATTTCATTATACCAGTGCATTGCTCTTCTTTGGGCCCGCTCAAAACAAACAGTCGTTGAAGGGAACTCCGCAGGTTCAATCAGCGATAACATGACGTCACTCGCCTGGAGTGCCAAAATAAAATAGTCAATAATCAAAATAAATAGGTTGATGATAAAAACGAAACTGTTTAATGTTGAACACGTAGCGGGGGGGAAGGCTATCAGATTCTGATGTTTTTATTATTGCAAGACACGGTTAAACATACATAGTGCATAGCCTATACGTATGTGCTTAATGTAAACAGGTCATTTGGGACAACTTCTGATTGGTGAAATTTTCTGTACTACAGCATCACGGGCAATGTTGTTTTTTAACAACCTCTGACCTGAGTAGCTTAATTATTAAAAATAAATTTCCTTACAGAGAAAATGAATTGAGTTTTTACTTCGTGAACCCAAATGCACCCATATGTTCATTTAAATATGTGATAAAAAGAAAACTATCCTAAAGTGTAGAAATGAAATATAGGTATAAACCTTAAATCTTATAGTATACAAGATCAGGGATAGATGCATGTTGCCAAGGTTGTTGATTCACGGCAAACATCATATTCATAGCTTCATTAGACTTCATTATAGGCTACCTAAAGTAGCATACACTTAAAGCTGAAACTTATTCCTATTTATTGGATTAAAGCCTGTCGTTTCCAATCAAGACGGGCAATAAAAATGTTGTTTGTTATCAGGTCAATGGCCCGACTGTACCCAACCTCCTCAAACTGTTGCTCCCTCTCTCACCCTCCATTATTTGAGCTCATTCTTTCCATTAGTCATTCCCACTAATTAAAAGAAAGCTCTTGCCCATCCATGAAGGAATCATCTGTGGATGGAAAGCTGTTTCATTGGGTACAATGCTTAAAGTAGAGCTTTGTAAACCAAATGAACTCTGAGTAAACAGCTAAACTCCTAGTTTTTCATTATAGAAACATAGCCATTTGTATTTCTTTGAATGAATTTTTAATCAGACTTACATGTTATGCCCATGTACCTGAACTCTGGAAAATGCTCAACAGTTGAGTTCAAAAGGAAGCCATACACAAGGTTGTGGTGCAAAATACATTGTAAGTATTGGCAGCTTTGAACATTAATGTGTGTTTATTAAAATATGGAAGCTTATGGAACATTAACCGTTCCATGGCAGTGAACCAGTAGCTGAGTTTAAACAGGCTCACCAAACCTGATCCCAAGCCAGACACCCAAAACAGATAGGCTACTACACAAGAAATGTGAGAAGAGATGAAAGAAAAGTCTAAAGAAGCTTGTCTTCTAGTCAAAATAAAAAAACATATTTTAAAAAACCCTATGGGTGCTAAATTCGGACAACTGAATTGAACTAACTCATATTTGGATCCGATCTGCAATGTATAAAGACCATAAGCGCATCTTAATTTTGCTCTGGTCAGAACAAATTTTAATTCGATTTCAGGTGTAAAGTGCTGACCTCACAATAAATGAAAGCTGCCAATAAAAAAAGTCAAAGCTCACAAACCTTTTGTTCAGTTGTCAGCTTTACAAGGGAATGAAATGAATGGTCCGAAGGCTGTTCTGATGCAGCTAAAGAAACGTCTGATGCTAGGTAACAGTGCATCTTAAAAATGTGCATAAACATGAAGTTTAGAGGTCTATATTGCTTTTACAAGCTAGCCATAACCGGGTGCTAAAACCTTTTCTTATAAACCAGCAACATATTGTAACAAAATATAGTCGATTAAGTTTAATGCATTGCAAATGTAAGTCGAATAGGGATATTTTATGCAACTTCACCTGAGTTTATTCAGTCAAGCGTGTCTGGGGTTGGGGGGTCAATTTAGCTTGTTAAGGATCTTTTGTGCATCATTTTATGTGTGAAACAGTAAATATGCAGTAAATGCAATGTACCAGTGGTGCCTGGCAGCATTATAAAAGGAATTCATATGGAGAAAGTGGTTGTGCGATTGGACCGACAGGTTGGCTGAATGGAAAGTGTGACTCACCTTTGTGGACAACTAAGTAATAATGTGGGAATGTTCTTGAGGAAAGCTCTTGAGGAAAATGAGCTTGGTTTTATGAGAGGTTCAAGACAGTAAAAAAAAAGCTCTACAGGACAGCTTCTTCAGGACACACCATGCTACCTGTAGAAACGTGACTGTTGTGACCTTAAACACTCTACATTTGACTCAAATAGTGAGTCACAGACTAACTATGCAATAAAACAGAAGATAAAAAACAAATGTCACTTGTTTTATGGTTCAAATGTTTTATAATTAATAAAATTGTCTTTTGGAAAAAAAAAAAACATGAACTCTGTCACCAGTTTTTTTTATCAAGACTCTATAAACTTCTTCATCTGAGGAGTCATCCAAATTCATGGAAGAGTGAAGAGACCCTAAAGGGTAATAAACCCTGGGATAGTAAACAATGATCCACTTCAGAATACATAATCATAAACAATGCAATATTAATGACTCATACAGAGATGATGTAAACTCTTTGTCCATGACATTGAGGATGGCGACTCAGTAGCTACACTGTGTGTATCCATCCTTTTATTTTAGATTTAAAAAAAATCAATAACAATGAGGTCACACAGTTTTTATTATGTTATTAGATTGGTCCCATCTGTCAGTATCGTGACAGCCTTATAGGAATTGGCGCTTTTGTGCTTCTGATTGGCTGATGACAATGGAGGACTGCTAAAGAAAACCTGGCCAAAGAGACAGCGTAAATCACTTTGCAGTCTAATACACTGTGACTTTTCCAATCTGTTTTGTTGTCTTTCTCTAGAGCTCATTACATCTTATTGATACCACTGTAACTCTCATTTAACCTACTTTTAGGTTTTGTGTTTTGTTTTAAACTATTGAATGAGCAGACAGCATTTTACATTGAAAAATCATTTGCTTGCTCTACTCAAAACTTGCCAGGTCTTGTGTAGTATGGATTGCAACACAACTGCGGTTCATATTTGCATAACTGCAGTTCATATTCGGTAAATGACAGCTCTTGCCCTTGGTATGTTAAGATGAAAGGGTTACATTATCCCAATAGGCTAAGCTTCAAGTGCTTAATGCCCATCTTTAGCCTACATTTAATTTTTTTAAGCCCTTTAAAAGAATTTGCAGGCCTTTCGATGGTTAACATAATCTTCAGTCTTCAGTCAAGCCAAAGGCTGCTATTAAATGGCAGCCTGAAAGAAAGTGGACTACCTTCAATTTGACAAAGAAAAACCATCTTTATATATATTGTGGTAATATTGTGATAATTTATTACATTTAACTTACATGTTTCAACTTCAGAAACATGTTTTCTTAATTTGCTTGATTTTTGACTGAAGTCACCTATTTCATTCAGATCTGAAATGGGAAAACGTATTACCATATCCATTCGGTTTAAATTAGTTTGATTAGAAACTGCTATGTTGTTCAATATGACAAGCTTGAGCTGTTTATATTTAAAGGTCTGTTATGGATTTTGTGGGTGCCTTAAGCATGTAGATTATACATTAATTTCAGAACATAATGTCAGCCTAACAAATACTTTTTTTTTTCCTATGGCCAAATTATCATCAAAGTTACACTGCCCTCTAATGCAAGTAAAGGGAAGTACTGTGTGACAGCTGACAGCACTGGACATGTTACAGACAAATTACATTACAGGCTAAGAACATTTTTAAATTAAGTGTTCATTATAAAGCCAAATTCTCAGGTAGGCTTGATAAAATCATGTGTTTATACAAATTTAATTTAATGAAAGCAATTAAGCAAAAACTACAATAAGTCAAATAACCTGCTCTTCTGAAAATGTTCTGAAATTTTCTGAAATCTTAACGTGTTACATTAAAGATGACAAAATTATCTATTTTATATATGCAAACTTATTATTATTATATATTTTCAGCATATGTTCTGTACAACATATAAAACATTAACAAAATATCATGATTTATGTCAACAATATAGGAGTTATAAAAGAGTATGGACCAACATATATAGAAAAGGAACTCATATTTCCTGACAGAAAAAGCAAAAGAAGCTGAACGTGACATGAAATGCTCTAATTTCCCTGGATGTTCTATGTTATTGATTCCTGCAGCCGTAGATGTCCAAAGGTTGTGGTTCCTATATTGTGTATGATATAACAAAACGTTGCATCATATGTCCCCATAAAGCAAAAGCATTATGTTGTTTCTGGTGAATGATGTTGTTGAATGCCTGATGTATTTCTCAAGCAGCTGTATGTGGTCTAGCATCCCAAGTCCTCATTGATTTATGACTCAAAGGGAGGCTGCCTCAGCAAATGTAATCTACAGAGCGGTCCTGGGTCACCCATTCACACTGGATAATAGTGTTTACTTAACAGCCATCACTGGATGAGAAGCCTTTTTAAGAGGACAGTCATTTTTCAAAACACCATAATTACAAGAAGAACATTGCCTATATTTTTGGCTAAGGACTCAGTAGGCTTCATTCTTCCCTGCTACCATTTTCAAAAGGGACATCTAGTGCATTTTTACTTCATGGAAATATGTATGCAGTGGATATATTGTACTCTGGTTCTACTTTGAGGAGGAAGGCTTTCATTGGGAGTGATCCACGTTTCCATACACTGAGGTGAATTATGAGGATAAGACGCATATGGATCGCATTCCTGTGTGTTTTTCCCAGACAGAATGAGAGCAAACCAATAAAACAGTGTTTTAAGTTCCTGTCTAGCCATATGCTTGGTCACACAGTTGCATAATAGAGATTAAATGTATTATACTTGAACCTGTAGATATTGCTGATGAGATATATCAATCAAATTCCCCAGCATTCTTCAATATGTTGTTCAAAAGATAGGTTACTTCAAGCCCAAATGCATTGTATCTTCATTTTGTGTGCTGATTTTGCTGAGAGCCCTTTTGCCAGCAATGTCCCTGAATCCAGATACTTGAGATGTAATGAGAATGCTTCCTGTCATTGCCTTTGAGGCAGAGCAGATCATGCAGCAAAATGCTGGTGTGCAGGCACAATTCAGATGGGCTCCGTTCACTCCGAGACGACACTTGTCTAGGAGTCTGTAGCCGTGAGCCTCCATCAGATGTGGCCAATTCTGCTGCTGAGTTCTCTTGAAAAAGGCTTACATCCTCGGGCCAGGGGCCCCAGCTGGTCAATGTTCTATTGATAACTCTGCCAGGAGCACTCAAACACAAAGAATCTGTGACAGAGTTTTGACTTTGATAGGCTATGATTGTAACAGTACATCTGATATTATATACAGTGGGGAGAACAAGTATTTGATACACTGCTGATTTTGCAGGTTTTCCTACTTACAAAGCATGTAGAGGTCTGTAATTTTTATCATAGGTACACTTCAACTGTGAGAGACGAATTCCGGCTCTCACAGACCTGTTAGTTTTTCTTAAAGAAGCCCTCCTGTTCTCCACTCATTACCTGTATTAACTGCACCTGTTTGAACTTGTTACCTGTATAAAAGACACCTGTCCACACACTCAATCAAACAGACTCCAACCTCTCCACAATGGCCAAGACCAGAGAGCTGTGTAAGGACATCAGGGATAAAATTGTAGACCTGCACAAGGCTGGGATGGGCTACAGGACAATAGGCAAGCAGCTTGGTGAGAAGGCAACAACTGTTGGCGCAATTATTAGAAAATGGAAGAAGTTCAAGATGACGCTCAATCTCCCTCGGTCTGGGGCACCATGCAATATCTCACCTCGTGGGGCATCAATGATCATGAGGAAGGTAAGGGATCAGCCCAGAACTACACAGCAGGACCTGGTCAATGACCTGAAGAGAGCTGGGACCACAGTCTCAAAGAAAACCATTAGTAACACACTACGCCGTCATGGATTAAAATCCTGTAGCGCACACAAGGTCCCCCTGCTCAAGCCAGCGCATGTCCAGGCCCGTCTAAAGTTTGCCAATGACCATCTGGATGATCCAGAGGAGGAATGGGAGAAGGTCATGTGGTCTGATGAGACAAAAATAGAGCTTTTGGTCTAAACTCCACTCGCCGTGTTTGGAGGAAGAAGAAGGATGAGTACAACCCCAAGAACACCATCCCAACCATGAAGCATGGAGGTGGAAACATCATTCTTTGGGGATGCTTTTCTGCAAAGGGGACAGGACGACTGCACCGTATTGAGGGGAGGATGGATGGGGCCATGTATCGCGAGATCTTGGCCAACAACCTCCTTCCCTCAGTAAGATTATTGAAGATGGGTTGTGGCTGGGTGTTCCAGCATGACAACGACCAGAAACACACAGCCAGGGCAACTAAGGAGTGGCTCCGTAAGAAGCATCTCAAGGTCCTGGAGTGGCCTAGCCAGTCTCCAGACCTGAACCCAATAGAAAATCTTTGGAGGGAGCTGAAAGTCCGTATTGCCCAGCGACAGCCCCGAAACCTGAAGGATCTGGAGAAGGTCTGTGTGGAGGAGTGGGCCAAAATCCCTGCTGCAGTGTGTGCAAACCTGGTCAAGAACTACAGGAAACGTATGATCTCTGTAATTGCAAACAAAGGTTTCTGTACCAAATACTAAGCTCTGCTTTTCTGATGTATCAAATACTTATGTCATGCAATAAAATGCAAATTAAATACTTAAAAATCATACAATGTGATTTTCTGGATTTTTGTTTTAGATTCCGTCTCTCACAGTTGAAGTGTACCTATGATAAAAATTACAGACTTCTACATGCTTTGTAAGTGGGCAAACCTGCAAAATCGGCAGTGTATCAAATACTTGTTCTCCCCACTGTAACTATATCAGCTTTCTAAAGGTATATAGGCACATAAATCATATTTAAATAACTTTGCATAAACTGATTTTTTTGTAATCACCTAGTATTCACGTAAAAGACTTGTAGACTATATTTCAAACAAGTTTAATTTATTATTAGTAGTAGTAGATAGCATTATTAATATTAGCATTATATGTATGTGAAATTAAAAGCACAATATGTAAGATTTTTGGATTAAAATATCCAAAAACCACTAGAACAATGTTATATATTTTGTTGACTTGTGTACATTATCCCAAATGTTTCCAAAAATGTTTAAATCCAGAGAAATAAGCAATTTTAACTGACCTTGTCCGTGTGTCGCCTATCAATTACATCATAGCCACATTTTGACGCTTGGTCAGGAAAATGACGCTAAAGGGGTACCCTGTGCGTTAAAAAGTGACGCCGAGGGGTCCTGACCATTTCCGTTTTTATTTTGGCTGAAAACTAATTATCGAAAGGATACTAATCATTGTTATATAGCTCAACACAGTTAGTCTTATTGTTTAAATCTCGTTTTCTTGATTTACCGAAGTACCATGTTTTACCATGCCTGATATCGATCTTACTCCAGTGTGACTCATAGTAGCTGCTGAGCGAACGCACAGAGTAGCATTATAACATAACTTTTAACACACTCAAATAAGGTATCTAATATGATAAAACAGTGTTGCGTTACCCCACATACGCATGACCAGAAGAAGTGGAAGCGGTCGTCTGCGGCATAATATAAGCTCCGCAAAATCAAGGTGTCATCAAGCTACGCCTTTGTTCCGAATAAGCAACCTCTAGCGGCGGAAAATTACATATTGTGGCTTTGAGTCTACAAGTAATATTGGAGACTAAATATTAATAATACTAATAAAAACAAATTCAAAATTTTTCTAAAGTTTGAAATTGCTGTATGCTTACTCAAGTGCAAGCAAAAAATAGTATGTCCAGCTTCTAAGGACCTGTACACATTTAATATCAAGGTTAACATCAGAGGCAATTATTTAAATTGTTATGTTTAATGAAAGCCATTGGAAAAACCCAACAAAAAGCCAGGAAATTCTCATCCAATTAAGTCAATCATTGCATGGCACAAGCTGGGTTATCAGTTGCTAAGCAACTCTAATTAAATAAACCTTTGCCTCCAATTCTGAGATATTTAGTTTAGCTAAATTTGAGAGAAATGTCCTGTTTCCATCAGTCAATTTAGCTAATGCTTTGAAAATCATGAAAATGGCATTATTAAAAAAAAAAAAAATGTTTTAAAAGTGCCAAGTAAATGGATGACAATCACTGCATTTCCAAACAACACTTTCACTTGACCTTTTTATACATTCAAGCATTGTAGGGAAACAAAAGCACAGTTATGTTAATTCACATACCCGTTGTGGTGTAGCTAGAAATCCAAGCTAGCAGTTTCTGGATTTGAAAAACGCATTAAATCTTCAAAATACATCAAGACATTTTAATTAATGACACCAAAACTGGCATATGGCGGAAAACACGCTGCCCTTTTAATACATTTTTTCTTCTCAGTCACATGCAAGTGCCTAATCTTTAGCTTTGCCTTTGCCATAAAAGGCGATTAACTCAGAGAAACAATGTTTCTTTTTTATGAAATGCGTTTAATGAGACAAACTTTATAATAAATATGGGTCAATTATTGAGGAACTGGTCACTCAGTAGAACAGATTTAATGAACCACTGCCAAGAAATCGGCTTTAGAGATTTTCTGAACATTTCAGTGTTAAAACAATGTTCCTTTTTGCATTGTTTTGCTTGAATTTAAGTATTTCAATTATAGATTTTTAACAACCCAATGTTTACTTTAAATATAGCTGAACATATACTATTGGAAAAGAAAAGATTTCTTCCAAATAACTGATTATGTAAGAAATACAAATACAAGTATAATTAGCCAGAGAATGGTCTGGCTTTTGTAGAAAAGGTATAATTAAATGAAAGCGTTGAAGAATTATAACAACAAAAGCCTGTGAGTCACAATGCTTACGTAGTATGATTAAACTATATTGTTCTAAACAACACTTTACCTCTAAGCCGAGGATGTCTTCTCATTGTGTTTCACCCCATAGAAACAGTAAGTCTGAGGTGTTTGTTCTCTAACAGGAGAGCCATATCCCTCTGCAGACGAACTGATTAAATAATTCATAGTTTCATATTGAAATGCATTCTGTTTCCCACCAAGCAGATTTACATTTGCAAATCTTGATAATAGCTGACCACAGATAAGGGCTGTGACTTGTTCTTAAAGGTAAATAGAAATAGAATGTAGAATCTGAACACTTCAGTGCATGGGATTAAAAGTTTCTTCCCCATTTTTTGTCATTAATAAATCATCTTTCTCTAAGAAATACCAACAGCATTATTGAGTGTTTGTGCATTACCAGCAAGCAATAGCTGTCATTTCACCGTCTCTGTTCACTATAGACCCGATATAGTCCAGCTCTGAGTAACCCACTTCTAGCCAAAACAACCTTGAATTTGGTTATTATGTTGTTTTTGCCAAAATAACTCGCGAGATGTATGATATTCCATCATATAGGCAAAGTCAACATGTTTAATAGTTCAATGATTACAAGGTGTTTGGTTTCATTTCTTTGACATGTTCATGTTCTAGATGACTAGTCTATTCTTGGGCTATATGGTTAGACATCAATTAAATTTTCACTGAGAGCTCAAATTTTGCCTTGTTTTCGCCTAGAAGTCAGGGCTGTGTTTGGACGGCTATTAGACAGCTTTTAAACGCAAAATTGCTTGCTGGGTGTAAACCCACATTGGTTTTCCATTCCCAACACATGGTCATGGCAGCATTTTAATAGCATTGCAATGTAGTGTACATAAAAGTTCATTTATATACTTTAATTTTGAGTAAATTAGTTTCTAGCTGTTCAAACTATTTGAAATAGATTATGCTAAATAAAATGTGGGCAGTGGGGTGATGTTTCAGCAAGTTCAGCAAGACACATTAGTCTCCTTCAACACAGCATGGACATATCTACATAAAAATGATTGTGATTAATTTTATTCACAATTCCAACAAAACAAATGTCAAACAACCCATGCCTACCATATGGTGTTTCTTGCATTTCCTGTGAAAGATCAATTTCCTGTTCTGTCAGTACATGGAGATGAACGAATGTCTATTAAATCACTCAAACAGACAGCAAGAGAGCATGTAAACTCTGCCAACTTCCTACTGTAAATGTAAACTCTCCATGAGTTCTCTCCTTCATTGTTCTGCACTCATATAGAAAATGATCCCAAAATAACTTCAGATATAAAACAGGCAGTCTTTTTTCTTGGCTTTTTATGATTTGGTCCATGGCACTCTTGTGTTTTAGGGGTCCACATTAGGGAAGGTACTAACTTTATTGTTTCTACTGATGCGTCTCTCAGGCCGAACTCTAGGCTGCTTGGTCTGGATCAGCTCCTCTGGTGTGTTACCCAACGGAGGCAGGAGTCTTTTCTTACTGTTCCTGGTTTCAGGCAGCCATTGAGGAGGCAGCTCAAACGGCCCAAAACCAAACTGCGTTGCGTCCTCTGCATCCGTGGGAGTCGCGGGGGCAACCTGCGAAGAGGAGTAGGCACACGACTGAATAGGGGAATGTTTTGGTAACACTAAGCCCTCTTCTTTAACCCCGTCCCCTGACTGTGGCTGACGCAGCTCTCCTGCTGGCATTCCATTTCCACCCTGTCCCTCATCTTTGGGTTGGAAGTTGGAAGCGACAGACGAAATTTCATTCTCATCCTCATCATCCTCATTTGGTCTGAAGATCTGCTGTTGACCGATATTGAACATCTCTAGGAGTTGACTACCAGAGCGAACCACAGTCTCGCCCCCTAGTGGCCCTACCTCAGCCAGACCTCCAATGCTGACCATGTTCCTTCGGCTATAGCGTCGATGCAGCCGTGCTAGCATATCGAGAAGGCAACGTCGCACAGAGCGGTTTACTGTGAGGAGAAACAGCGGGTTGGTGAGGAGAGAGACCTTTGGCAGCCACACAGCAGTCAGTTGTAACCAAGACGAGGCTTTTGCAGCCCCCAGCACTGCATGGCATATCACCAGAGCGGCGTAGGGAGTGCTGCAGAGTGCAAAGACTAGGACGATGGACAACAGAGTGGCATGAAGTTCAGACTCACGCTGAGACACATATGGAATGGAAATGCTGTTCTGAGGGGTGCGCAGCGCTGCGATGATCACTTTCTTCTTCTGGCTGCTGCTTAATGCCCGGCGGATTAGTGCCATGGCTAGAAACACAACTGCTAGTGGTAAAATAAGTGTGGTGATGCTGTATGTGACCATGTAAACCAGATGTCCAAACGACTGGCCGTTAGAACAAGACAAGGTAGCGTAGACATCTGTCACATTGCTTATGGCGAAAACAGGAACACTGGCCACCACGGCATGCACCCAGATGTAGATGACCAGGTCTCTGGATTTGGCATCTGATATCTTTCTCTCCAGTGGATACAACACTGAGTAGTACCTAAAAGCAAAAGAGAGGGTTACATTGTGGCAGACAAAATTTTGCAGACAAAATGAAATGAGGCATTTATATAGCGCTTTACTATGTACTACTGTACACCCAAAAGCGCTTTACAATCATGTCAGGGGTCTCTCCTCAACCGCCACCAGTGTGCAGCATCCACTTGGATGATGCAACGGCAGCACTCACCACACACCATATACAGTGGGGAGAACAAGTATTTGATACACTGCCGATTTTGCAGGTTTTCCTACTTACAAAGCATGTAGAGGTCTGTAATTTTTATCATAGGTACACTTCAACTGTGAGAGACGGAATCTAAAAAAAATCCAAAAATCCAGAAAATCACATTGTATGATTTTTAAATAATTAATTTGCATTTTATTGCATGACATAAGTAGGTTGATCACCTACCAGCCAGTAAGAATTCCGGCTCTCACAGACCTGTTAGTTTTTCTTAAAGAAGCCCTCCTGTTCTCCACTCATTACCTGTATTAACTGCACCTGTTTGAACTTGTTACCTGTATAAAAGACACCTGTCCACACACTCAATCAAACAGACTCCAACCTCTCCACAATGGCCAAGACCAGAGAGCTGTGTAAGGACATCAGGGATAGAATTGTAGACCTGCACAAGGCTGGGATGGGCTACAGGACAATAGGCAAGCAGCTTGGTGAGAAGGCAACAACTGTTGGCGCAATTATTAGAAAATGGAAGAAGTTCAAGATGACAGTCAATCTCCCTCGGTCTGGGGCACCATGCAAGATCTCACCTCGTGGGGCATCAATGATCATGAGGAAGGTGAGGGATCAGCCCAGAACTACATGGCAGGACCTGGTCAATGACCTGAAGAGAGCTGGGACCACAGTCTCAAAAAAAAACATCAGTAACACACTACGCCGTCATGGATTAAAATCCTGCAGCGCACGCAAGGTCCCCCTGCTCAAGCCAGCGCATGTCCAGGCCCGTCTGAAGTTTGCCAATGACCATCTGGATGATCCAGAGGAGGAATGGGAGAAGGTCATGTGGTCTGATGAGACAAAAATAGAGCTTTTTGGTCTAAACTCCACTCGTCGTGTTTGGAGGGAGAAGAAGGATGAGTACAACCCCAAGAACACCATCCCAACCGTGAAGCATGGAGGTGGAAACATCATTCTTTGGGGATGCTTTTCTGCAAAGGGGACAGGACGACTGCACCGTATTGAGGGGAGGAAGGATGGGGCCATGTATCGCCAGATCTTGGCCAACAACCTCCTTCCCTCAGTAAGAGCATTGAAGATGGGTCGTGGCTGGGTCTTCCAGCATGACAACGACCTGAAACACACAGCCAGGGCAACTAAGGAGTGGCTCCGTAAGAAGCATCTCAAGGTCCTGGAGTGGCCTAGCCAGTCTCCAGACCTGAACCCAATAGAAAATCTTTGGAGGGAGCCGAAAGTCCGTATTTCCCAGCGACAGCCCCGAAACCTGAAGGATCTGGAGAAGGTCTGTATGGAGGAGTGGGCCAAAATCCCTGCTGCAGTGTGTGCAAACCTGGTCAAGAACTACAGGAAACGTATGATCTCTGTAATTGCAAACAAAGGTTTCTGTACCAAATATTAAGCTCTTTTCTGATGTATCAAATACTTATGTCATGCAATAAAATGCAAATTAATTACTTAAAAATCATACAATGTGATTTTCTGGATTTTTGTTTTAGATTCCGTCACTCACAGTTGAAGAGTACCTATGATAAAAATGACAGACTTCTACATGCTTTGTAAGTGGGCAAACCTGCAAAATCGGCAGTGTATCAAATACTTGTTCTCCCCACTGTAGGTGGAGAGGAGAGAGAGTGATCAAGCCAATTCAGTGGATGGTTATTATTAGGAGGCCATGATTGATAAATACCAATGGAGGGAATTTGGCCAGGACACCAGGGTTTCATCCCTACTCTTTACAAGAAGTGCCATGGCATTTTTAATGACCACAGGGAGTAGGGACCTCAGTTTAACATCTCTTCCGAAGGACGAGTGTCTATTGTTTATCTTTCAAGCAGCTTTTTTTTCAAGCAGTAAGTCAATGCAGTGAGATCTGTTTGGGGAACCCCCGATAGCACAGTTTGTGTTAAAACAATTTTTTTAAACTGAACTGGTTCTAAATAAGAATTTCTTGTTGGTTCCCAGCCCTAGTTGTCTCAATTACATAACCATACTATTGAAATGATTGGATTTTGTCGAGCATGTACACCACATCTGATTACATTATTAACTATACATGGTAACACTTTAGAATACTGTTCCATAATGAATAACTACACAGGAACAAATGAGTAACGCAATATTAACACTCAAGTAACTACTATTAACTAACAAGAAACTCTGATTAACGAATTAGTAAGTAATAGCGCTCAGTTGAATGTGGTAGTTCACTATTAGTTAATCAATAACTACTATTTTTTCCATAACTCCCAGAGGACTACTAAGAACTACTATATACAGGTTCATAATTAACATGAATAATGCATTATGTATAATTAATTCTAAAGTGAAGGTAATGGTAACCCACTAGTAATGACTCAAGTGTTACTACATCCTTCTTAAGGAATTACTAATTATTTGGATCAGTATTCTAAAGTGAAAAACATGATAACTCTGTAGTAATTACTAAAATCATTGTAAGGTTTTTTGTAAGGTTTTGGATAGTAACACTTAAGTAATTACTAGTGGGTTACCATGATCTTCACTTTAGAATACTAATTAAAATAACTAGTAATTCCTATAGAAGTATGTAGTAACACAGAGTCATTACTATCCAAAACCTTACAAAAACGTCAAAGGTTTACAATGACTTCAGTCATTACTAGAGAGTTATCATGTTTTTCACTTTAGAATACTGATCCAAATAATTAGTAGTTCCTTCTGAAGGATTTAATAATACTTTAATAATTATGCATTATTCTCATTAATTATGAACATATATATCCTCCTGGGACCCAGGAATAGACTTTTGTCCTCTGTAGTGGACATTATATTTTAGTGAATTTCTCTGACACCACACACGTCACAGTCTGGATGTCCTGTAAAGAGCACATTCAGGGCTTTTCAAGAGATACCAAATATTTGGAAGTTTCACAATGACAACTGCCTCTACTTGAACTTTAAAAATGACTGACATTAATTGTGTGATCAAATGTAACACTCTTATGGAAATTCCATGAAATATTAGATATTATTATGAAACTCTTGCCAATTACTACTTCCATTATTACACTTCTTTTTTCATTACATGCTGCCCCAAGAACACATTAATATGCAAATTAGATACAATGTATAGATACATTGTATATAATGGGAAAACCTGCTTATGGCCATTTTACTCACACATTGCATAAAGCGAAATGATATATCTAATCATTCTGTTATATCTTTCATAACATAGCTGAGAATCATCTTTATACAAAGTCTGGTATAAAAAATCCTGAAAACTAAAAATTGATTGGTGATTTAAAAAATCCCATCGTTTTTGTCTATTCATGTCTTTTTTTCTCTTTTTTTTTTAAATGAGTCCTGGTGTCCTCTACAGAGGACATAGCATAACATGAATAAAATATCATTTTTCAAAAATGTTATTTTTCCATTTTTTTTCTTATGCTCTAAACAATGTAATGACATGAAAAAATACTAAATTCACAAAACTTTTTTTCCGGGTTCTCAGGAGAATATAGTAGTTCTTAGTAGTCCTCTGGGAGGTATGAAAAAAATAGTAGTTATTGATTAACTAATAGTGAACTACCACATTCGGCTAAGCACTATTACTAACTAATTTATTAATCAGAGTTTCTTGTTAGTTAATAGTAGTTACTAGAGCGTTAATACTTCATTACTCACTTGTTCCTGTGTAGTTATTCATTAATGATTGATCAGTATTATAAAGTGTTACCCTATACATTTTAACCTGTAGCATCCCATCGGTCACAATAGCGACCGTAAAGAATGTTTTCATTTATAAAGCTTAAAAATGTTACTGACTGGTTTTTTATTGCATTTCCAGCAAATATGGAAAAAATAAAGGGACTCAATTAAATATGTGCAGTGTCACGCGGTTAGGGCAAATTGTCACATGACCAGAGCAATTTACTTCTTGTTTGCACCATCAGAAGATGATGGCTGCATCAAAGCTCCAAAATAAAGGTTAGTATGTTAACATAAAGATATGACAAAGATTTTTTGTACACATTATCTTTAAGGTGTCTAGTATTCATATATGAATTCACAATTATTCAGTTTTGTTGAGTGTGGTCATAGAATGAGTAAACATGTTGATGGCAACAATAGTGACCGCTGGGATAATACAGTGCATTTAGGTATACATATACTTACAATGAACTATCCAGTTGCAGTTGTTAGAGAAGGTTGCACTAAAATGTCGCAATGATAATATTACAGTGAATAATAATGCTATAAATTCAATCAGTGTTGTATAATAGTAACCCTAGAATGTAATGAAACAGAGTTTAAAATGTGTTAATAACTGGGCTGAGATATATATATAAGAATTTTGATGACTGCTGAAACATGCTAATTCAGTATACACATTATCCCACTGGTCACAATTCTGACTGAACATAAAACACAATTTTTCACACACTTTTCCTAATGACACATAATTTGGATATTTTCATGTCTGGGAAAAAATTGGGATTAAATGGGTTAAGTCTCACAAGCATTAGAACATACAGTAGTAAGCTATATGTATGATTTGCTAAAAATAATCGGTTCACCCTGTAAAAGAATGATTTGTTCGAAAATTGGTTGGACAACACTGATCGCACAGAAGAGTTTTGATTTGATTTGATCACTAAAAAGAACTGACTCATAAGAGTTAACCGTTTGGAAATTGGACTAGACTAGATGTGCTAAATGTATTTTTTGGTTGGCTCTGAATTAGAATCATTTGTCGGCTCCCAGTCCTAGTTGCCTCAATTACATAACCTTGATACTGTTCAGAGGGCTAAATTATTTATTATAATAGCACAGTTAAAATGCCTTATGTGTGTGCAAAAACATAGTAGATGTATTTTATTGATCCATAACAGAAATCTCAGAAAATACTAAAGAAAATCAAAACAAATCTGTAAAATATAGATTCAGTATGTTTTATTATGTGATTTGTCCCGGCATGGTGTGTCTATGATTTTTTTTTCTGAAGTGAAAAAATGTTGGTATCAAGAAAGGCTTCTGTGCTAAGGAAAATAAATTATTCAATGAATTGATAAAGGGTCTGGCAGAGTAGGTTGCTATGGAAGCACTAGTCTATGAAACAGCTGGTGCCCATGGGTTGAGTACAACTGTAAGAGATTCCAGATTGATTCACAAGATCATTTACCTTATTTTTATCTTAACCAAGTGTTTTAATGATTGTTTGGTTGAGACTGATAATAGTGACCTCAAAGCTGAGACAATTACACTTCAGTTGGTAGCAAAAGATGAATAAATGTATATCCACTCACCTGTCCAGGGCAATGACAGCAAAGCTGAGCACAGTGGCAGAGCAGAAAAGCCTGTGTAGGAACTTGATTGTTTTGCACAGCAGGAGTGTATGCACCCATAGGCAGCATAGGGGACTGGCATTTAGGACTATGTCAAAGGGCACACACACCAACCCAGCACAAATTCCAGAACACGCCAGGTTCTTGATGAAGAGATTTGTGACAGACTTGAAGACGTTGGTGTAACAAGTGCACCACAGCACTGCAATATTGCCTGGGGAGAAAGAGATGAAAAGGAGAAAAAGTTGAAGGTTCACAAGCCTAGGTCAGTATCGAAGGACACACAATTGAATGTGCAGCCTTCATCTCATTGTCTACAGCAGTTCCCATGGCAATGAGGTACCTGAAGGTTGCAAGCTAATTTAAAAGGGAAAAACATTGAAAAGCCTGATTCTGGCAAGAAACAGTATTCTTATGCAGTGATGAAGGACAAACAAGCCTCAGAGCACAGAAGATTTGTTTGAAGAAGTTAAATCGTTGCATGCATTGTAGCAAGTGATTGCAATACTGAGATGTTCACTTGAGGTGAGACACCGGTTGGGTATTTAATCTTTTTAAAGGAATATTCCAGGTTCAATGGACGTTAATCTCAATTGAGTGCATTTGTGGCATAATATTGATTACCATTTCCATATATGGGAAATAGATTTTCACTTGTCACCCCTTTTCTTAAAAACAAAAGCAAAAATATGGGTTACAGTGAGACACCAATGGAAGTCAATGGGGCCAATATGTAAACGTTAAAATAATTGTTGCAATAATATAGCCAAAAAAAATGTAAACAATATGTGTTAACATGATTTTAGTGTGAAAGTGTCACTTTTTGGTGTAAAATTACAGGGTTTTTTGCCATTGCAACAGAACACCTAAAACCTGTAAAAGTCTTGTAAAAATAATTTAAACAGCTTTACAGTTCAAAAAAAATACACACGTTTTAACAGAAGCTTTTATATAATTATAAGTTTCACATTTCAAGTCCTCCAAAAAATGGGCCTATTCACTTCCACAGTGCCTTTTTTATTAAGAAATTGAGGTCAGGTTGAAAGTCAAATGCTCCAACTTGTACTGAACCCAGAATATTCTTTTAGGCACATGACAACACAGCTGTAAAAGATAAGCATTTCCAAAGCATTTCCATACTTTCTTCATACCACAGATATGCATTTAAAACAATCAGTGAGAGCATGTAAAATGTTTTTCTTGCGGCTAAATGAAAATCAAACGTAAAGAAAATATGAAGAAATGATGCACGGACATCAGGAATTCACACGCCTTGAATTGAAATGGAGCCTGAGGTGATTCTCTTCTTGGATGTTGATGTGAACGGAGCACTTATGGTGACAGGTGCTCTAGCCAGCCCCATTATTACGCTTGACATACTTTCGGAAGGTGCATCTTTTCCGCAAAGATCGTGACTTTCATCTTTTCCCATTACCATGCAGGTGTAACGGGCAAAGCACAGCTGCCTCTGTGTTATTACCCTGGTGACATTTAGAGTGCACACTGACAGTGCCGGACAATTGTCCACTAGTTCCCAGAGGTCTAAGTTTGTGGTTAACAGTGGTATTTAGACTTCACAGGGGCTCCATTAGTGGTTTCTCAACTCTTTCTAATATGTTTGAGAATTCTGAAATGTGAAAATGGATGTTGGCTGCCCCTTTCTGACTAACTTGGCTGTAATTATTATGTTTAATGAATCTTAATCACTGAAAAATCACTCAAAAGTAATGAAATGGTCAGAACATATGGTATTGTCTTTAAAATGATAGTTCATCCAAAAAGGAACATTCTGTTATCATTTACTCATCTTCTTTTGTGTTCTGCAGAAAAAAGAAACTCATACAGGTTTGGATCATCATGAGGGCGAGTAAATGATTACAGAATTTTCATTTTTGAGTGAACTATCCCTTTAAAGTCTTTGACTGAGAATGATTCAATATTTATGCATTTTACTCATGTATGTAATATTCAACTTGAATGTATAAACAGCAAACAGATGTTATTGGAATCTCATGCTATCAGAAAAACAACTGTATTCTTTTTATTTGGAGGGTACATGAGCCAAGCTGTTTGTTAAATGAATACCAAGGACAAAACTTGAGTGCAATAATTAGTAACCCATTGCCACAATGACTTTCTATAGCTAGAAATCACAATGAATGTCAGAAACACAAAATTCCCAACTTTTCTGAAACTTAAGCCCTAATCCAGGGCAGAGACAGATCTTCAGATTATGAACATTTATACTAAGCATTCTGCAGGCTAATTAGTCATGTGATGTCTTATTTGTTTGAGCCTTACAAAATTGCCTTCCATCAGAAAAAAAAAAAAAACAAGCAGAACAATGGGACATTATACTATAATCAATGCTAAAATCTCATTTATTCTGAGGAGGGCTCTGAAATATTTTTCTTTCTGCAAATCTTGCATCATTTCCATTGGCACAGAAGGGTGTGAATAAATTGCCTAACCTTGGCATCATTGTCAGAGTGAGTGGCTGCCGTGTAAAAAACCTTGCATGTGACATCATACCGATTGTAAAAGCATTACACATCTCTGTTTGTATCGAGTGAAGCATGAATGAATCCAGCAAAAACAACCTCTAGTTTCTTTGCTCCTGATTTGTCACATGGTCAGTGGCTTAGCTGTGATAATCATGTTGCTGTAATGTGTAAGAATTCACAGTCATCTTAACACATTTTCTTGGAAACATCTTGGGCATGGCAAATCATTTAGTGCTATTATCTAAGACATTTTCTAAGTTTAAAAAAAAAAAGCTTTTAGTGAAAACAAGCAACAGCATATAAACTGTCATCAAAACAATTTGAATCTCAGCAAAAGTTCTCCAGTTGAGTAGTGATGTACTGAAAAAATCTATAGAATAATGGAAGTGTCTCTAAACTGTTAACTAGTTGTTAATTGTTTAAGTTAACTATTTGAAGCAGCAACTTGCGATGAACAACTCAGACTTGTGATTAAATTTAAGTTTTATTTAGGAAAGATACTAATATTACTGCATATTATAGAAATATATGTAGATTAAAAAGGAAATGATCACTGAGTTGAGGTCAATAATGAACTCGTTCTCAAAAGAAGCAAATGTAAAGCTGCACTTCATGCACCTTCATTGCAGAGAAGTTCAACAGGTTATGAAAGAGAAAACTGTAATCACACAAAACCTCGCTAGAGAGGCCAATCTACTTAGAGTGTAACTAAACAAGCCAATGCAGATTGGCATGCAATGATTGCACCAGCTGCTCTTCCACAAAGCGCGGGTATATAATGAGTAGCAGGTGGATTGCATATTAGCTTTTCACTTTTTTCGCTTTTTCTTTCCTTTTTCTTTTTACCTTCTATAGAGTAAAAAAAATTTGTTCTCAGAGCCAGTGAGCGACAGGCTACACTATTTCCCTGTCTGTGTCGCCACGACCATTCCCCTAGGAGAGCAGTTTCCCTAAAAGAGCTTACACAGGTAGAGTTTGCGTCTTTTCAAAGATGACATTCTACCTGTGTGTTTCTGGATGCAGTAGTTACCTGGAGCCAAGGGACGATCACGATCGCGTCTCACGTGTCTGGACGTCGAGCACGCTGAGGCGGCGTTCATAGATGAGTCATGCACCCACTGCGGGAAGATGACCATCTCGGAGTTGCGGTCGAGACTCCAGTTCCTTAAAAGGAGCAGAGTCCCTGTGCCTCTGCCTCGATCTAACTCTCCCCAGAGGGTTACTTCGGGCAGTAGCGCAGGTGATCTGAGGATTACGGTGAGTGCGCTTCCCTCAGGGAACCAACCCCCTGGGAACCTCACTCCTCCCGCACTCCGCAACCAGTAGAGCTGCCGATGGACCGTCCCAGAGGTGTGTACCAGTCGTTCCTTCAGAGCTCCCCCTGACGACCGGATGTCTATTGCTGCATCGTTGGGTGAGCCAGACTACTCTGGAGATGATGATTCGGCACGTTGCCTCCTTTGGGAACGGTAGCGGTGCCCGATTCAGATCCGGAGATGATGGCAGCCCGTCCAGGCCCCCGCCAAGAGGGGTGGTAAAGCCAGGAGCAAGAAGCCCTGAGACGGGCGACCCAGAGATGGAGGGGACTGCTCATTGGGAGATGGTGACTGCATCACTCCCTCCCCCGGAGGAGGGCTGGGTGGAGAATCTTTTGTTTCATTTTGTTTCTGTTCTGCTGCTGGCCTCAAAATCAGCGGTACCCAAATTCTCAATAAAAACATCTCAGGGTCCCAAGGGGGCTCGGAGAGCTGTGGACGGTTCGAAGCCAGACCACACTCATCCTCCTCCTCCTTCGCCAGCGGGCAGCAGCGGGCGGTTCGAGGATGCAACCAAGCCTTCTCATGCACCCTCTGCCCACCCGTGTTGCACAGCACACTCAGACCCCGCCGTGGGCCGCCTCCAAGAAAGAGCCCCCCCAGCACGGTCCCTGTGTTCCACCTCGCTGCCCCACCGTGGGTACGCCTGTGGTCGCTTTGGTCCCGCTTGCACAGTCTCTGCGAGCCTGGCTAGCGCTCCCCAGTCCATCTTGCTGGCTTATTGGGACCATCTGGCTCGGCTATCTGATTCAGTTCGCCCGGCATCACTTCAGTGAAGGCAGTCGACACCCATGTCTTGCAAGAGGAGATCACAGTCCTACTGTCGAAGGACACGATAGAGCCGGTCCCTCCAGCTGATATGAAGACAGGGTTTTACAGCCCCTACTTCACTGTACCCAAGAAAACCGATGGGTTACGGCCAGTCTTGGACCTGCGAGTTTTGAATCGCAGCCTTCACAAGCTACCGTTCAAAATGCTCACACAGAAATGCATCCATTCCCGAGATTGGTTTGCAGCGATCGACCTGAAGGACGAGTACTTTCATGTTTCAATCCTCCCTCGACACAGGCCGTTTCTGCGTTCGAGGGATGAGCATATCAGTACAAAGTCTCTGTCTCTTTCTCCCCGCATCTTCACAAAAGTCGCGGAGGGGGCCCTTGTTCCTGTGAGAGAACACGGTGTTCGCATTCTCAACTATCTCGACTCATACTAGCACAGTCCAGGGATCAGTTGTGCGAACACAGGGACCTGGTGCTCAGCCACCTCAGCCAGTTGGGTCTTCAGGTCAACTGGGAAAAGAGCAAACTCTCCCCTGTGCAGAGGATCTCTTTTCTCGGTATGGAGTTGGATTTGGTCGAACAGACAGCATGCCTCACAGAGGAACATGCTCTGTCGGGGCTGAACTGCTTGAATACATTCAAAGGCAGCACTGAAACTTTTTCAGAGGCTCCTGGGGCACATGGCAGCCGCAGCGACAGTAACACTGCTCAGCTTGCTTCATATGAGACCGCTTCAGCACTGGCTTCACGGCCGAATCCCAAGATGGCCATGGCAACGCGGCACTCACCGGGTGAGTATCACACCAGCCTGTCGCCAAACCTTCAGCCCATCCCTTGTTTCTCCGGGCAGGAGTGCCCTTAGAACAGGTGTCCAGGCATGCTGTTGTATTCACAGATGCCTCCGCCACGGGCTGGGGGGGCCACATACAAAGGGCATGCAGTGTCAGGGGTTTGGATGGGCTCTCAAGAAGCCGCTACAGGGAAAAGATGTATTGGTCCGTATGGATAACACTGTGGCCGTTGCGTACATCAACCAACAAGGTGGTCTACACTCCCGTCGCATGTCACAACTCGCCCACCATCTCCTCCACTGGAGTCAGAAGCATCTGAGGTCGCTTCAGGCCATTCATGTCCCCGGTGCTCAACCGTGTGGCTGACGAGCTCTCACGAGCTGCGCTCCCGGGAGAGTGGCGACTCCACCTCCAGGCTTTCCAGCTGATCTGGAGACATTTTGGAGTGGCTCAGGTCGACCTGTTTGCCTCAGAAACGTCTCACTGCCAGTTGTTTTATTCCCTGACCAAGGGAACGCTCGGCACGGATGCACTGGCACACAGCTGGCCCCGGGGCCTTCGCAAATATGCGTTTCCCCCAGTGAGCCTACTTGCACAGACCCTGTGCAAAGTCAGGGAGGACGAGGAGCAGGTCTTGTTAGTTGCGCCCTACTGGCCCAACCGGACCTGGTTCCCAGAACTGATGCTCCTCGTGTCAGCCCCTCCCTGGCAGATTCCTCTAAGGAAGGAAGATTCCTCGCCGAGAAGACCCCCAAAGATGTTCGATCAGTGCCGTGCTTTCCCTCCTGCAGCAAGGGTTGGAGCGAAGGCTGTCTCCCTCCACCCTCAAAGTCATTGCTGCTGCATTGTCTGCATATCACGACCCCATAGGAAGTAAGTCGGTTGGGAAGCATGACCTGGTCGTCAGGTTGCTTAGGGGGGCGAGACGGTTAAATCCTCCTCATCTTCCCTCCATACCCTCTTGGGACCTTGCTCTGGTGCTTAGAGCACTTCAGAATGCCCCATTTGAGTTTTTGCCATCAGCAGAACTAAAGGTTCTATCTATGAAGACTTTGCTGCTGACCGCACTGGCCTCTATCAAGAGCGTAGGGGACCTGCAGGCAATTTCGGTCGACGAATCGTGCCTAGAGTTCGGGCCAGGTGACATCCATGTGGTACTGAGACCCTGGCCTGGCTATGTGCCCAAGGTTCCTACCACTCCCTTCAGGGACCAGGTGGTGAACCTGCTAGCGCTGCCCCCAGAGGAGGCAGACCAAGCCCTGGCTTTGCTCTGTCCCGTCCGCATTCTGCAACTGTACGTGGACAGAACACAAAGCTTCAGGACCTTAGAGCAGCTCTTTGTCTGTTATGGAGGCCAGCGGAAGGGAAAGAGGCAAAGGCTTTTAAGATGGGCATTTCTCACAGTATAAATTATGCACTTTAATATTTTGAGTTATTAACACAATGTAAAGTAAGTAAAAAATTATTCAAGGAACAGATTTCAAAATATGACCTTGTTAAATAATGTTTAAATGGACAACTTGATTTTTGTTTTTTTAATTACTTTCAACATCAGGGTTTACAGTGTACAAATTGTGAAGGGAAAAACTTGCTGTAGCATGACTAATTACAACACCTGTGCATCAGTGAATGCTCCATAATGAACAGCCTTTGTTTACAATTACAAAAAATCTCACCTGATCTGAACATATACAGTAACATCTGCTAAAATGCGATTTATCACGGAAAATATGTAGCCTATGATCATGTTTGTTAAATTTTCACATTCCAAATATAATTTGTGCACCAACTGTAACCTTGAGTGGATATTCATTCACATGTACAGTACAAAATAAATGGCCATTAATAGGCTCATATTGGATGATGCAGTTTATCACATCAATTAGCCAGTTAGATGTGATTGTTTGTGTTATTAAAATATATTTAGAGATCAGTGCAGCCCCCACACATTTGCTGACGAACAACCAAACATTTTCATTTTCGTGTTTGTATAGGCTACTTACCCAAAAGGGAACCGATGAGGATGAAAACTTGAATGGTGGTGGTGAAATCTTTGTAGGCTCTTTCCTGCGCGTGCAGGATCTCCTCCAGCCGTGTCACCTCTTTATCCTGAGCATCACCCCACAGACCCACTGGAGACGACGCGTTTAGGAAACCCAGGTTCGAGGCGTTTAAACTTGTGGTTCCGTTTTCTGACAGAGGAAACCAGCTCTCCGCTTTTTCCGCCTCCATCATCATTCATATCTGAGGCGCCACTATAATTCTTTGGCTCAGGTCTCGCCGCGCGCACGTTATTGGTGAATAGCGCTTGAGCGTTATGATGTCGTGTCCATCATGATTAACACGCGAGTTTTCTCCAATTTCTCCAAATTATCGAAAACGTGAAACATTTCGGAAAAACACTGAACGGAGATCTTCCCCAAGCATAATATATATAGGATTGCATCTGGCAGATTTGGTTAAATTAGCATTACGTAGCCTAGTTATCTTATCGCTAAACTGCCCTTTCAGACTCGCGATATTGAAAGGCATATTTCAGATATAAAAAGGCATGATTTCGTTTCACAGTACATATCACAATAAAATCACAATGTCATTGATGGAGCGATACGGTAGTGACGGCGACATTCACGCGCTTGTCACGCCACATCACTCAACTTCATTTCACTAGCCGTGCAAACAGACGAAGATGGTATAAAATAATACGGGTTATAAGCTATGCAATATTTCGCGAGCATAGGCTTACTAAAATGTGTAACTGTATGCAAATAATGATGTCTAAACAGTGTATGATAAGCCATAGACAATAAGATAGAGAATTTACCAACATACCCGTATGAGATCGTTATTAATGATCAAATCCAAGTGTCAAAAAACGAGATTTTGGTAAACGCATATCACGCTAAATATCGTGTCAGTGTGTGACCTGACTACTGGCTTTTTAGCGTACAGGCTTCAGTGAGAGTAACAATAGCGCTTTATTTCTTCAAATGAAAGGTGGGCGCTTACAATAAAACGTCACCGTATCCGATCGTTACGGCGTCTTCTAAAGGCGCGTGAGGATTTGAACGAGAGGTATTGAGCCTGCATTTGCTGCAGACACGCACTGCATGCGAAGAAAGCAATAAAAAGAAGAGTTTTCCTTATTGTGAATAGTAAATAATTCATCCAGTGAGCAAAACACCAACATAATACTAAATACTAAGATTTTTGCACTGCAGTGTCTACTGAATGTGCAAACCTTGAAAACAGCAGCCTATAGGCTACTCACACTGCATCGAATTTGTCTACGTGTTGCTTTAGTTTGTTTGTTTCTATAATAAGAAGGTCAGTGTCCTTGTGGTCAGGGGAAATTTTAGACAACCCATGAGGAATCTCTAAAGCCTGCATGAAATGAGACCGTGGCTAGTTGTCACACAAGGATGTTGTCGCAAGGGTTATATAAGGTTGAGTAAGAATTCCAGTCATCTCTTTTTCTAGCAATGGTTTTGAATGTAGTTTTCAAACACCTAATATTAAGTATTTGTGAATTCTACATGCAGCTCCAGCATTGTGATTTAGCAGCAAAAGGGCATAATCTATTTAAACTAATTTGAAATAAAATTCTATGTTTAGTAAGCCTTTTCTTCACCCTATAGCTTAATTTTTAAGACCCACTTTCTCCCCCTAAATCCATGTCAATCTGAATCAAATCTGATTTAAGACTTTATATTTTATTTCCCTTAAAGGGATAGTTCACCCAAAAATTAAAATTATCCCATAATTTACTCGCCCTCAAGCCATCCTAGGTGCATTCTCCTTTCAGACAAATACAATCGGAGTTATACTAAAAAATGTCCTGGCTCTTCCAAGCTTTATAATGGCAGTGAATGGCAGCCCAAATTTGAAACCCAAAAAAGTGTATCCATCCATTATAAAAGATATCCACACAGCTCCGGGTTAATAAAGGCCTTCTGAAATGAATCGATGGGTTTGTGTAAGAAAAATATTTAAATATGAAATATTTCCATATTTAAAACTTTATAAAGTAAAATATCTAGCTTCTGCCAGACCGCCTTCCGTATTCAACTTACGAAGAAAGTGTAACGCCTCTCGCAGTTCAAAACACTTATGCTACATCCGACGTCATACATCATGCTTTTTTCGTAAGTTGAATACAGAAGGTTGTCTGGCGGAAGCTAGATATTTTACATAATAACATGTTAAATATGGATATTTTTCTTACAAAAACTCATTGATTTGCTTCAGAAGGCCTTTATTAACCCCCCGGAGCCATGTTAATTACTTTTATAATGGATGGATAAACTTTTTGGGCTTCAAATTTTGGGCTGCCATTTACTTCAAAGTAAACAAGAATCTGCACACTGCCACTGCTGCTCCCAAAGATTTATTAAAAAGGAAACAACGTTTCGACCCAAAGGGTCTTCGTCAGGCAAACAACAAGCACAAAAAGGTACAATTTATATCAGTGTGAACCATCACACCTGACCTCATTAGTAAACTAATTACCCAATCATCCAATGCAACAGCGTCAAAATAAATGAAAAATTTGTGTACAATAAAGCATAAATCAACAGAAAAATAAATTACAGACCCAAATAACCAATATACACTCACCTAAAGGATTATTAGGAACACCATACTAATACTGTGTTTGACCCCCTTTCGCCTTCAGAACTGCCTTAATTCTACGTGGCATTGATTCAACAAGGTGCTGAAAGCATTCTTTAGAAATGTTGGCCCATATTAATATATATACATATAATCCCCCACACCATTACACCACCACCACCAGCCTGCACAGTGGTAACAAGGCATGATGGATCCATGTTCTCATTCTGTTTACGCCAAATTCTGACTCTACCATCTGAATGTCTCAACAGAAATCGAGACTCATCAGACCAGGCAACATTTTTCCAGTCTTCAACTGTCCAATTTTGGTGAGCTCGTGCAAATTGTAGCCTCTTTTTCCTATTTGTAGTGGAGATGAGTGGTACCCGGTGGGGTCTTCTGCTGTTGTAGCCCATCCGCCTCAAGGTTGTGCGTGTTGTGGCTTCACAAATGCTTTGCTGCATACCTCGGTTGTAACGAGTGGTTATTTCAGTCAAAGTTGCTCTTCTATCAGCTTGAATCAGTCGGCCCATTCTCCTCTGACCTCTAGCATCAACAAGGCATTTTCGCCCACAGGACTGCCGCATACTGGATGTTTTTCCCTTTTCACACCATTCTTTGTAAACTCTAGAAATGGTTGTGCGTGAAAATCCCAGTAACTGAGCAGATTGTGAAATACTCAGACCGGCCCGTCTGGCACCAACAACCATGCCACGCTCAAAATTGCTTAAATCACCTTTCTTTCCCATTCTGACATTCAGTTTGGAGTTCAGGAGATTGTCTTGACCAGGACCACACCCCTAAATGCATTGAAGCAACTGCCATGTGATTGGTTGATTAGATAATTGCATTAATGAGAAATTGAACAGGTGTTCCTAATAATCCTTTAGGTGAGTGTAATATGAACAGAATTTAATGATGAAATATGAAAAAAATATATTTATATATAATATGAAAAAATTGTGCATACTGACAAATTAAACAAATATATATGGTAAATATCAAAACAGAAAAATACACAACAAAAAAAATGACCAATATAATATACAAAAGAAAAAAAAGAAAAAGATACAAAATGTTCACAAAAAAGGTTTCAAATCAAACTCCATATTCAAACCTTTTACTGCCATTATAATGCTTGGAAGAGCCAGGAATTTTTTTTAATATAACGATTATATTCGTCTGAAAGAAGAATGTCATATACACCTAGGATGGCTTGAGGGTGAGTAAATCATGGGCTAATTTTCATTTTTGGGTGAACTATACTTTTAAGTGATTGTGACTTATGGATACTGCAATCTGCAATATTATTCTCAGCACTAGATAGCATCTACTGCTGTTTAGACATAAAGGGACTTTACTCATGCTAATAAATCCTCATTATATAAAAAAAAAGTTCATGAATAGAGCGAAAGATCTCTGTAGCTCATATAAAATACTATACAGGCCCAACAAAAAACATGGACTCAGCTAGCAACCGACCCTCATCTATTCATTACCATAATATAGATTTTCTTTGTTGTAATGCTCATCCACATCAGTAATTCAGGTGTTTTTATCTGGGGAATAGGCTGGAAAACATTCTTCAAATATATTCAACATACTTTTTAGTAACCAAATGATGTTTCTGCAAAACCATTATTTTATTCAACTTTGGACAATATTAATATTCAAATAAATATTTAAACTATGTGATTCCCCACACAAGAACACAATCCATTCATGGCAATTCCATGCGCTGCATGTTGTAGTAACAGCTCCTCTATAAATATAAAATGAACCGTTTCCAGTTAATCAACAAGCAAGAACTCTTAAGAGCTTCCGCTCAAGTAGTCCGGGTTAAATGACAAGGGCTGCTAGATTGTTTCCTTATCATAGTGCTCTCTAAATGATTTGCAATAAGTACCACTGGAGATTTATACAGAGATCTCATCCATTTTCATGTTTAAAAAAAAAACAAAAAAAAAACATGTTGGTAAATCTGGAAGAAACCGATCCTGCAGCATTCATCCAGTGAGATTGGCTTTGATGTACTGGCGTATATGGAATCATAGCAGTTATACTCTGCAATACACATTCGAAACGAACAGTTCACCTAAAAAGTAAAATTCTATCATAATTAACTCACCGTCATGTTGTTCTAAACCCGCATGACTGGAACACAAAAGAAAGATATATTGTAAACATCTTTGACTTTCATTGTAAGGAAAAAAAAAACATCTTGAGGGTTTAGAGTAAATGAAAGAAATGTAATTTATGAGTGAACTGTCCCTTTAAATATAGTATTGCTAAATACACCGATCAGGCATAACATTATGACTAATATTGTGTTGGTGCCCCTTTTGCTGCCAAAACAGCCCTGACCCGTCGAGGCATGGACTCCACTAGACCCCTGAAGGTGTGCTGTGGTATCTGGCACCAAGATGTTAGCAGCAGATCCTTTAAGTCCTGTAAGTTGCGAGGTGGGGCCTCCATGGATCGGACTTGTTTGTTCAGCACATCCCACAGATGCTCGATTGGATTGAGATCTGGGGAATTTGGAGGCCAAGTCAACACCTCAAAAACTCGTTGTTGTGCTCCTCAAAATATTCTTGAACCATTTTTGCTTTTGTGGCAGAGGGTGCATTATTCTGCTGAAAGAGGCCACAGCCACCAGGGAATACCGCATGAAAGGGTGTACATGGTCTGCAACAATGCTTAGGTAGGTGCTATGTGTCAAAGTAACATCCACATGGATGGCAGGACCCAAGGTTTCCCAGTAGAACATTGCCCAAAGCATCACACTGCCTCCGCCAGCTTGCCTTCTTCCCATAGTGCATCCTGGTGCCATGTGTTCCCCAGGTAAGCAACGCACACGCACCCGGCCATCCACATGATGTAAAAGAAAATGTGATTCAGGCCACCTTCTTCCATTGCTCCGTGGTCCAGTTCTGATGCTCACATGCCCACTGTTGGCGCTTTCTGCGGTGGACAGGGGTCAGCATGGGCACCCTGACTGGTCTGCAGCTATGCAGCCCCATACCCAACAAACTGCGATGCACTGTGTATTCTGACACCTTTCCATCAGAACCAGCATTAACTTCTTGAGCAATTTGAGCTACAGTAGCTCATCTGTTTGAGCGGACCACAGGGGCCAGCTTCCCACGTGCATCAATGAGCCTTGGCCGCCCATGACCCTGTCGCCGGTTCACCACTGTTCCTTCCTTGGACCACTTTTGATAGATACTGACCACTGCAGACCGGGAACACCCCACAAGGGCTGCAGTTTTGGAGATGCTCTGACCCAGTTGTCTAGCCATCACAATTTGGCCCTTGTCAAACTCGCTCAAATCTTTACGCTTGCCCATTTTTCCTGCTTCTAACACATCAACCTTGAGGACAAAATGTTCACTTGTTGCCTAATATATCCCACCCACTAACAGGTGCCGTGATGAAGAGATAATCAGTGTTCTTCACTTCACCTGTGAATGATTGGCTTCCTAATAATCATTTGTGGATGCTGATCATTCCATCGACCAACACATTAGGGTTAGATCAAAATCAAAATCATGCAAATCAGACATAGGAGGCCACCTCTTAGAATCAGAATTAGAATATTAGAATAATTACTAAAAATAATTAATAATACAACATAAAAAACAGACGTAATCTCAATATATCTAATCGTACTTTATTGGAAGCTCCAGTATGTGTATGGTACATACAGTAACTCGCAGAGTTTTTTTAAATGAATATTTTTGCTCAGCAAGCAGGATGCTTAAAAAATTGATAGTGACAGTAAAGAATTTTACATTGTTACAAAAGTAAATTTTTTCCATTTAAAAAATGCTGTTCTTTCCAAAAATATTTGTTTTAGCAGCATAACTGTTTTCATTCAACATTGATGATAATAATAAGGAACGTTTATGACCATCAAATCAACATATTAGAATGATTTCTGAAGGATCATGTGACATTGAATGCTGGAATAATTCAGCTTTGCCAACACAGGAATAAATTACATTTTTAAATATCTTAAAATAGAAAATTATTTTAAATTGTAATATTTCACAATATTACTGTTTTTACTGTGTTATTGATCAAATAAGTGCAGCATAGGTGAGCACAAAAGAAAACGTTTTACTGACCCCAAACTTTATTATACAGAAACACATACTAAATTAGTTTGATTTTACAATTTTTCAATACTTTGTATGAAACATCAGTAGATTTAGAAGCAAATCAACCATTATCACTAGTTTGATACTTTTTTAATACTTGATAACTACATTAGAAATGCAAGTCAACATTATAACTGGATGTCATGACTGTATGTGCCCTTTTTCTTACAGCATAGATCTGCAGTTGTGATCAGCAGCCGCTAAGTGTTTTTTGAAAAAATTAACAATCCTCGCCCATGCATCTAACTGTGCTTCTGAATGAGCCTTAGGTTCCCCGCCAAAGAAAACCACCTGGTTAGCTGCAGCATGAAAATTGGCGAGACAAAAGGGCATATAAGGCACCTCAATAAAGTGACCCGCTTTTTCATACCTCACCAGCTCGTAGTTATTTTTACCATGTGCTTTGAGTCTGTCGCATGCAAGTTTTGCATAATAGGCACTTTGCCAATTCCTGTCAGCTTCTGACATTATAAACATGAAGCTACCAGAGGCACGCTCAATGGGAATAACGCTAGGAAGGCCTACTTTGGACATCGGATCATTCATGACATCCCCAATATCCACAAGCCCTGATGGTGTCATTTTTGATCTCTTAACGTCAAACATGAGGGGTGGAATACTGATGTCTTTGTAGTAGATTGGGACCAAAGTATTGGCATTGCATCCATTGATCCAAACAGTGGCCGATATACCAGGCAGGAATGTTGCCATTGACAAAGCCAGATCTCCACTCTTTGATATGGACACTAGGCCAATTTTCTGATCTTTGACCTTTGAATAAAAAAAAAAGAATTTGTGATTCTTATAAATCTCCAATTGTAGGCTAATTAGCTTCATTTCATTTAGATTATAAGAACAATAAGGCTATACATACTAACCTCTGGCTGTTGTCGCAGGAAATCTATACCTTCTTCAAAGTACTCGAGGTGAAATTTGTCAACTCTTTTGGGTAAATCTTGGTAACCTTGGAAAGCCAAGGCTAAAACGGCAAAGCCTCTTTTTGCTAGCAGAGCTGCCCTCAACTCAAACGGACCTCCTTTAAACACATATGTATCCAAAATCCCAGGAAATGGTCCTTTACCTGAAAAATTAGAACATCAGCATTAAAAACTCTACATTTGACAGGCTTGATTGAAATAATGGCTAGCATGAATTTGTGATTGACAACCGAAGACAGTGATGGCGTTACACCGGGGCTAGGGTGGGCTATAGCCCCGTCAGAATTTTGAGTAACCCCGGTTTAGCCCCTCAAAACAGTTGAGAATGAGATGGACCGTTTTTTGATGAAGACAGAGTGCTGGTAGGAAACCCTGTCTCATGTGAGCGCTGTTTCCTGCATTATTAGGCCGCGTGTCCAACAAAGCATTTTAGCCAGCTGAAAACGCCTAGCTGTGGGTGCTTGACAGCGCTTCAGCAGCGCAGCGTTGTTTTTTTTTTTTTTTTTTTTTCTTTCAGTCGAGATGCTTTGCTTGCTATGATACGGAATATCCGCGGAAGTGTTACTAGTATCTCATTTTACAGATAGTTTGTTTCTGTATTGGTTTTATATAAAAAATGTCGATACAATGTAAAGTATTTGCTCTGGCTCTTGACTTAAATTATTTTGTTCTGTTATTATGCTTGTTGTTGTCATCTGTTGACTGTACAAGCAGAATGTGGCGGTTGGTCGGTGTTGTATTTGTCCCGCCCCTCCTCCACTGTGATTGGACGGCTGGGTAAAAAGCGACAGTGATGAGCGCTGCGTTTTACTCAAAGTTGAACATTCTTCATCTCTCGGTGACCGGTAAAAACGTCAAGCGCTGAGCGTGAAATAGACGCTCATGGCGTTCTAAAAACGCGGCGCTCCCATTGAAAACAACTGGATATGCCAACCTTGTGAAAAAACGCTTAAATCCATTAAAAGGCTACATTTAATCCATTACATAATCACTAAGATTGTGATGTGGTGTTCGTTTAATGTTTAATTTAAGTGTAAAGTATGCACAGTTCTAATTATGCATACATATGTGCTTAAGTCTTTCACCTTTGCATGTAAAAGGTTTTGTCGTTGTCTTGTGGTCACTTGTATTAAGCTAAATAAAAAAAAAATCTATTTTGTTGAATAGGCCTATTTTTTGGCCACATATAATTTAAAACTACACTTCTGATGAATGTGGTGTGTAGCCTACCATAGCTGCTTTTATTTTTTTTAAAACGACAATTTCTTTATGAAGTAACTCATGAATATTGTTTATTTTCTTAGAGAAAAACGGTAGAGAGAAAATTCTGGCACCGTGCATGATAGAAGACCTTTTCAATTGTCAAGCAACAGTTACACTGCACTTTTTCACCACAAGGCGCCGCTACAAAACAGAATATGGCCAGCAACTCGCATATCAGTAGACTGAGTACAAGTTAATTTTTAGCATTATAATTTAGAGTTAGATTCATTTAAATACTTTTAAGTTATCCTAACTAGCTGAGAATCAATGCTATATGGAGTGCCTTACAAACTAGTCTTTAAAACGTTTAAGTCTTTTATACAGCTAAAATAACTGACCAGGTGGCATAAAAAGAGTTCCTCTGATCCTGCCTTCGGTTACAGGAATTCTCCGGACACCATCGGTCATGCAGTGTCTCTCGTTTGTTACTTTGGCGATGACTTTATCGTCACTGACACATTCAAGGTCAACGAGAGCAGGGCGCGTTACGTCTGTTAGTGTAAATTTGCAGCTTACGACGTCTGCCTTCAGTGCCCAGAATAAGCCCATTGGTTCAACTCCGGTAAAGCTGCCACCAAGAGAAGGGTCCCGGTTGAGGTCAACTTGACCACTGCCGTCTGCTTGGTAGGTGGCCGAAGCCTTGAAAACGCGTCCATTTTCATCTGTGATTTCAGAGCGCAGATCCACGCGTTGTTGTGGTTTTAAGCCACTCACGGTCACTTGCACTGGGTCTTCAAAAGAGCACTTATAACTGGGCAAAAGCCTAATTTTGACCCCCGAACTGTATTGCATTTTTCCAGCGTTTCTTGCGAAAGGGGTAAATACATACTTCAGCACTGAAAACATGTCGTCTGTCGGACTACTGTCACAACGTTGTTGTTGCTGCCTTCTAGTGTTTGGAGTCTTCTTTAGCCCACAACCCGGAAGAGAATCGAAATGAACAACACTGCAAAAAGGTGTTTTTTTTATTCGTATACTTGTTGAACATTAACAGAAAGATTTACAAACAAAGACTGAGATTGCATTCAATTGTCACATCACATTACACACCATACCAAAAAATAAGTTGCCTACGTTAAAGACAAATGGAAAGAAAATAAAACAATAAATAAGTAAATGATTAAAAAGAAAAGGAAAAGTAGGGGAGTATGAGGTTTTAATATTATAAAACCAAAATCTTCCAAATAAAGAATACAAATACATTAACAATTTAACAATTATTAATTTACAAATCAATTTGAACAATTTCACACAACATTATCAGTCTTGCAGGTAAAAAAGCTAAACATAAAAACAGCCTGTTTACCATTCTTTTCTTTTTTCAGTGACATGTAATTCTCAAATCTTTTTTCAGTTTACATTGATCTTAATCCCCCCTAACACTGTGAATAAAACAAAGAGAAAACTATTTTAGAAAGGAAAAAAGACCATAAGGGACAGTTTAAAAACACAAAAGGGCTAAATAAAGTACCTACATAAGTAATTCAAATTAATAATTTGCAAACTTCACAAATATTCACTTATGGCTTTTTAATTAGTCTACAATACTGTCAATATACTTCTTGGTTTCACTCAGTAAGACATGAAGGTCGTGTTTTCTTTTAATAAAAATAGGATTAATAAAAAAATATATATATAAATTAAATAAAATCATCCTTATTATAAATTGTGATGCCAGAATTACATTTTATATATGAAAGGTACTGCAAAAAAAAGCGTCAGTTAGAAGAGAGCGAATGTATTTCCGTGTCAATGACCAGGCACAATTATTAAGTAGCAATTCGTTTATATTGCAATATGCTAAACCAGGCTCATCTGGCGTCTAGTCCGCAGCAAATAAAAAAGAAGAAGAAGATGAGGAAGAAGAAGAAGAAGAGGAAGAAGAGGCTCATCTGTGTTAGATTATTTTTTTACAGTCTATGGTTAGATTGCACCCCCCTGCCCCCCTCCCTCCCTCCCTCCCTCCCCTTCCAAGTTACAGCTGATTTCTCGTGAACTAGTAGACCTCGTAAGCCCCGCCCCTCTCGCGTACAGTTCGCCATGGTCGTCATGGAGACGGTGTGAGAGCGAGGCCGCTGGTGGAGCTCGAAGCTCTTTCCTACTGTTGGGAGGAGGTACTCCGATCTGGCCCCGCTGGCTGCTCTCAACCTTCTCCGTAGACGGATGATCAGATAGAAAAGGGCCGTCAGAATCTCAGAATACATTCCATACAAACATATACCGCGTTTACAGTAACCCTGGGATTTCCATCTATTAAACGCAGCTCCATGGTGACCCGATACTGATTTTAAAGAGGAGGGCATTCACTGGTAAGATCTCTTTTTTGCGCTGTGAAGGTTAGTTAGCTGAGCTAACACGGTTAGCCACCCGGAGTCTTTAGGATCTGAATCACTAGTTAGCGTAAAATCTAACAGATTTCGACAGCCAAATGATTCAGTCTGTGTACTTGAATATAGAAATAGTAGGTCGGTAAGTTATTGATTGGTAAGGACTTTAACATGGGGAGCTATTCCAGCCATATAGCTCGCTAGTGAATACTAATCCAATCATAAGCACTGTTCCGATCACAGCGAAAGCTCTTTTTTTTGTGAAAGATAAAGACGAGTATTTGTTGTATATGTTAATCACATTGTCCTTATGTCATTATCTGGCAAATTTCAATTGGAAATGTGGCTTATAATTAGTGTGTCATAACGCGATTACTAAAGTCGCCAGTCCGGCGATGCGGACAAAGCCTGTTCTTAGCTTCCTATTACCCATAGGCTGCCATTTTACTTCACTGGTCTGTTAAATATCTGTTGTATGTGTATTATTAAACGGAAGTTTTTGTTTTAGATACATTGACAAATATATTCGTCAATGTGTTACAGTGTTTTTTTCGGCCAGCAACGGACCTCAAATATCGTTGTTGTCTTTTGTGCTTGCGTCAACCGGTGCGTCGTGTGAATATCTAGAGACTTACAGTCAACATGTAATTAAAATATACATCTTGTTTTTATGACATGTCGAAACATTGGACTCATACATGCGCAAATACATACGCACGCGCACATGCACAAAGTGCTGTGCGTAAACAATGTTCACATAAGAGGAGGACTTTTAAAAAAAACTTGTGATCGAAAAGTTAGAAACAACCTGAAAGTTTATTATTAGGAAACTTAATCGCGATTATTCGTGATTCATCGTTTTTTGTTTGATTGCATAAGTTAATATTGTTTTGTTCACAGTAGTTGGAGAGCACGGCTCGATCTGTTCTCTTTGTTGTTCTTGTTCTGCTCTCGGAACAGTTGCACGTGTCGGCGCGTGTGACTTTAAGCCCGAACATACTGGGGCTTATTTCTATCTTGCATAGAATAACTACGTTAGCATGTCCCTCAGCCCACTCTCTCCAAATACCGGCTAGTTTTTTTTTTTGTTTTTTTTTTTTTTTACAAAAAATGTGCTGCTAGTTTTTGCAGTGAGTCGATAATGTCAGTGCCATTTCTCGTAGTGAAAACAAGATTCGTGTCATCTGCCTACGACTAATTGCTTTATGCTGGTATCTCTAATTTGGAGCCAGCATGCATTGTTTGTTGCTTTGTTTTTGTACCACTTGTAACCCAACTACACCTTTACTTTGTTTTTCTCAATAGCATGTCTTGACCTAAATGTGAAGCTACATGTTGAAACTTGATCGAGAGGTTGATTCAATGTGATATCATGTGGACAATGTAATAGTTGCTTTGAAAAACTTCCCTTCACAAACTCTTGTTGTTTCCCTATGGATGAACACCTCTTCCTCATTGCCTTTTGTATGCAAAGGTGTAAATAAAGGAGCTGTGTGAGCCATAGTATACTCAACAAAAGGCTTTACTGTCATGCAGCCTGGACTCTTCTTGCCGCTATTCCCAGCTGTACTTCTGTCTTTCTCCCTTTCTCTCTCCCATCTTGTACTAAACTTCTTGGAAGGGCTCTGTTTTTGGATATTTCTTGCTCATACCCTTTTATGTTTGAACCTGAAGGCAGCTCTGGTATGATAAAGCAGGAACTGTGGTGCCACGTTACTTTTGGCATCTGGCCTGTTTTGCTGTTTTGCTTCAAAGAAAAGTGACTAGTGTGATAGGATTATGGCTTTCTAATGTAGTTTAAAAAACGTCTTTTTTTTCTTTTTTTTTACCACAAAGTGGTAAAGAATTTCTCTCAAAAATAAGATTTAAAAAAAAATAGATCTCTTAAAAGGGATAGTTCACCAAAAAATAAATGAAACTGAATCAGTTTGTTACTCTTCCTCATGTTGTTCCAAACCTATAAGATGTTTGTTCATCTTCTTCTTTGCAAACACAAATTAAGATATTTTTTATGAAACCTGAGAGATTTCAGTCCCTCCATTAAAAGTCCATTCTACAAAAATGTTGATGCTTCAAAAAGTCCATAAATGGGTCCTAAAAGAATTCCATATAAATCTTTTGTAAAAATTTTTTGTAGATGTTCACATTGTTGTTTTAAATGTGTCCAATTCCAGTGCGAACAGAATCATGGTCCTGGACTGACCCGCATGCGCAAAAGAACGATAAAAAGACGTCACGCAGCATGCTGTCATACAGAAGTAAACGTGGAGGACATTAAAGTGATTGCAACTTTATTTATAGTGTGATCTGCCGCTGAAGCCAGCGAATTTAAGCGCAGGCAATATAAAAAACAAAGAGGAGGATGCGAAAAAGAGTTTTTTTTTTTTACATTTATGATACGAGCCCTCATGTTTGATTGTATATAGAGCTGTAACTATAATACTTATGAGTTCTAACACATCACTGTCCTTCCACTGGCTACCTTTCGCAAATGTCTTGATGATAACGTCGGGTATGTCAAATCTTTGAAGTGACTCCCATGAGCACAGAATTGTGACAAATCTAGAGTGACGTAAATGCCATATGAATTCTGATACGACTGTTCAGACTAAGGTCGCATTGTAAAACATCTGACCTGTATCAGATTAAGTACCACATATGGAAGTTGCACAAATCGGAATTGAAAAGCTCAGATACCATGTGGTTTGTGCTGTTCACACCTTCATGGGAAAAACAGATATGAGTCACATTGTGAGCAAAAAAATTTGGGCCACATTTACCCACAGTCTGTAGTTGTGGTGTAATGGACTTTAAGTATAGGAGCAGAAATCTCTCAGGTTTCATAACCTGTGTTTTGAATGTGAACAAAAGTCTTATGGATTTGGACATAATGTAAATGATGATGAATTTTCATTTTTTTCATCATAAATCCACTTTAGAGTTTTTTGCTACATTTTTGTACTAGCTTGGTTCTTGAACAGCTTGTGATTTATCTGTATTTTAAAATATTTTCAGGCAGTTGTTGTTGTTGTTGGATATTTGTTTTGTTATGGTATTACGCTTACTCGGGATGCCATCTGTACAACACCTTAGTCACTTTTACTGAATCCATGCTGATTTGCTGCTTTCCCACTCTGGGATCCTGTTGGCACTGAGCATTTTGTTGCAGAATGTTCTTCTGCACTAGTCTGTTTGGTACACGAGACAGCAGGCGAGCTCTTCTCTGCCAGTGGGATGTGCGTCACACTCCTTGTGCTCCTCGGGCACCCTAGCGCTTCTCCGGAGCTAGGAAGGGAAAGGTGTGGCGGCGATGGCAGATTGGCCTTACGCGGGAGCAGTAGCTGCACCCTCAGCATCCTGTTTGTTTCTAGGGCTCGTGCACCCAATGTTTTTGAACTTAATCTTCCTTCTGCACACACATGTATCTTCTTTTGGAGGAATGCTGACAAATGACTTGTGCTTACTTAGCAGCAACGTTGCAGCACCTGCTCTCATTTGTGTGATGGCCGTGCTCTTGTTTTTTCGCTAAGTGCATATTTGCTAATAGGCTTAATATATAATATAAACAACGCCATACAGGCGTACAGGATACCCTGCAGCATCTGTTCTGTATTATAAAATGTATTGTGACATGAGCAATTCAGTTCCTCAAGGTTTCTCAGTTCGCACATCATCCATTAGTTGAGAACAGTGATGTTTTTAAACAAACTGTTTGTTCCAATTTTCTTGAATTGCCTAGTTTGGGTTATTAAACTGCTATATGCTCTGTTTTTTACATGTTAAAATCAATTGTGATTGGAATAATTTGTGGAGTAAGTCATGTTGTAAGAATGATGATCTGACTATAAATAATGTGAGGTATGTGAGTAATATGAGGTATGTAAACCCCATTTTTATTGAGATTAAAAATAATCAAGTAATTATTTCTAAATATTTTTATAAATGAAAAATACAGTTTCATGTAGGTCAAAAAATAATTGTAAAAATGGCTAATTCACCTGCTATTGCCATGTGAAGCAAAAATGTTTTTGATTCTTGGTATAATACTTTGTAAGGTCTGTGGAAATCAGCTTCATTTTTGATGAAATTCTGCAAGCACAGATTCCATGTGAGCAGGTGTGGGCGATATACCGGTAGACATGGTCAACCGGTAAAGATTTTGGATCGCCCCTATCGCGGTTATGCTCAAAACTTATCATTTTAATGCGTTTTTAAGCATTGCGGTTTAAAAACAAGTGCTTTTAAACCATTGAAATGAAATAAGAAGCGAAAGACAACTCATTTCGCTATATGCACGTGCTGTCTGAGAGACTGTTTCTGAGCACTGTCTGAGAGAAGAGCGTGTGAGTATTGAACTAAGTGCTTTTTGCCGCCTTATTGGGCCTGAACGGTCAAATACACACACACTTGTGTGCCAAAAAAAGTTTTTTTTTTCTTACTTAGGCTAGTATTAGTTGGGTTTTTTTTTTTTTGGTTTTTTTTTACTTTTTAGATATTTGTAATATTGAAATTGGTGACACGAATTATACAATTTCAATGGTATCAATTTTTGATCTAAAAACCTTATTGAAAAAAGCAAAAATAACTATATTGTGATATATATCATTATCTTGTTATAAAATTGTGATTTAATTTGGCATTATATATTGCCCACCCCTACATGTGAGTGTGGTAAAGGACTCATAAAGTGTGTTGTAGCTACTGCTTCTGTTTTGCATTTAATACACTAACTACTGAGATCCCTGTAGTAATAAGTGTGTGTTTGTGTCATCAGGTTTAGCCGGAGAGGACTCTTGCTGCACAAGCAGTGCTGAAAAATGTGCAATGGAATGGTAGCGTGTGAGACGAGAGCCTCGCTCGCTCACAGGGTGGCTGCCAAATCCCTGCTGCTCCTTCTCCTCGGCATGCTCCCCACAGGCCAAGCTTCAGGTAAGATTATTGACAAAAACCTCCTCCAAACTCCTACACCTCGACCTTCCACTGCCGTCCACTCTCACTTTAAGCTTTGATATTTAAGATGCCGACAGCTGCCTCATTGATTTATTTCGTAGGAAGTAATATGTCCTTAGATTATGAAATATGTAAAGTAACTTGTGGGATGGAGGTGTCGGGTAATGCTTTTTCAATGTATTATATTGAATTCGGTTTCTGCGTAATTCTGAGTCACAGATGGTTTACAGTGGGTCGGTTTTGTCTGTTGGCATCCATGATTCTTGACGTCAAAGACAAAGGGTTTTGTTCTTTTGTTTGTATCGCTGTCAGTGCTTTGATAACAGAAATAACCGTTGGACTTAAGCTACCGGATGGAATAAAATGAGCATCATTTCTTTGTTTTCAGTCGAGCATCTGGGAGGTGTTGGTGGGGGCTGGGCACACACTCGCTCTCTTTTTTTCTCTCCACTAAGGGTGTGTGTACGTCTGTTGCCCCTGTCTGTGAGAGTCTCATCCAGAGTCTCCCTCACTAAAATATATCTATATCATGCTCTACGTGGCAGATTTGGCCTGAGAGCTAAGACAGATGTCCATGTTGACAGGCAGTCGATGTGTTGTTATAAAGACTGAGTGTATGTGTGACCTTAGTCACTTGGGCACTTGTGTGTGTGTTTTTATAAATCCTAAGTTATTCTTTAACTCAGATGGGACTAGTTTTTAGTCTGGTTAGGTCAGGTGAGTTTGTGGTTCACCATTTTGAAAACTTCCTAGGTAAAATAACAGTTGGTGCTTGAAGTACTGTTGGAATCCCATCCAACAAATGACAACTGCTGGAATCCCATCCAACCAAATGAAGTCAACAAGGAGAGGAATATAGTATGATTATTATTTCTAAGATAGAAATATATTACTATTGTAACACAACTGTGTTGTACAAATCTGCATGAAATACTGATACTGATTCCCATATTTCCAATCATCTATCCACAAAAATGTTGGAAATTATGTGAATGTGAAAATGAAGTGAAACTGGTGCGCTGAACAGACAGTGCCGCGCTTCGCTCTGGAACATGCAGTGAAATGGACTACTTATACACACACTGCATTTCAAATATTTCAGTATCAATATATATCGAAAAATCTTTATTTTTGACAACACTTTAAATAAGTATTAGGGGTGTGACGAGATCTCGCGAGATTAAAGTGTGACGAGATTTCTCGTCGAGGTGAAAAGCTGTCTCGTGTCATATTGTCATAACGGAGTGTGAGGGTGAAGTTAGGATAGAATATGTCACGGCAACGTTTACATTACGCCTCCACTGTCGTTTTGCTTTTTATAGAAATAAAAAGAATTTAATTCCAGTGGATAACTGTCGCTTCAATTCCATAAGCTCATCCAACACAAGCTGTTCGAGCCGTACGTAGTGCGCAGCACTGATCACTGATCACGTGGCGAGAAGACTGACAGGACCGTGGCGGAGGATTCGTTGCGCAACAGAAGCGTCAGACAAATGTCTTATCTTGTAAAATGCGCGTTCAGCACTAGAGGTCGACCAATTCATCGGTTTTGCCGATTAATCGGCACCGATAGCTGATTGGTGGAACAATCAGTTATAGCAAAAATCCATACCGATAGTTTTTCCGGGTTGCGTCCGTTGCTGGAGCGGCTGAGAAGGGTGCGCTGTCATTACACAGTACGAGAGCTCTGAGAAGGGTCTGCTGGCATTATATAGCACGAGAGCAGCCTCTAGAGGCAAAATAAAACTGACGTTGTTTATATTGACACGTGAGGCTGCACGGAAAGCACACGTTGCACGGAAAGCACACGCTGCACAGAGAGTGCTGACACATCAGATGTGCGTTTAAAACACAGACAGGGAAACGGTATGAATACAGAACACTTAAGTACGTGTTGCCAAATCATAATAAAGTAATTAATTTGTTGACTAGATGCTGCATTAGCAGGTAAAGAACAGCAGTATGTATGTACTTTGTCGTTGAGGCTGAGAGGACGCTAACATTAGCAGTACCTCAAGCAGTTAAAACAATGTAACAACTAGTGACGTGAGAAAGCAAACTGTATCTTCATGCAGCCGACAGAAATATAAACAAATCAGAAATGTATTCGATTTCAATACATATTTTGTTATTTTTATTAGATAATAGTCAAGTGTTCTAAAAAAGCAGACTGTTTGGATTTATATGAAATGGTAATACTTTACAATAGGATTCCATTTGTAACATTAACTAAGGTTAATAAATGCTGTAGAAGTATTGTATACATTTTTAAATTGAGTTTTAATTTTTATTTGATCTGTTAAACGTTGTTAATGCACTATGAACCAACATAAATGATCAAAGTACAATTGTATTGCTCAAATATTAATACATGCTGTAAAATGTATATTGCATAATGCATATTGCTCATGTAAGCTAGCTAATACATCCATGTTAAGAAATGGGACTTGCAAACTATAAAATGTACATGTTTCTAGGTTAAGAAACATTTATTTATAATATTATTTTAATGTTTAAATTATTTTCTGTAAAAATTTGTTCTCTTAGAACTTCTCATTTTAATATATTCATATTTACATATTTATTTCATTTAGCACATTTTCATGGTTTCAGCACTGTTTTACTTAGAGTGTTATGGTTTTATTTATTTATTTATTTTTATCCAGTATCCATTTTAAAAACTATCGGTTGATTAATCGGTTATCGGCAAGTGCGGTCCAACCTAGTTATCGGTATCAGTAAAATCCACTATCAGTCGACCTCTATTCAGCACCACCGCTCCCTATTCACAGAGTATGCACGATCGCAAAATTGAAAGTGAAAGTAAACCATGTCCCGCTGTTTGAAAGCGGCTCCCTGAGGCATGCAAATATCTCCCAATATGAAAACCATCTTAGGCTGGGCTGTGTAGTTAACCATATCTTAGCTCTTTGAATATTGAGATATTACTTTGATTATGGTTGCACTTATTGTTTGCACTTAATATCTATAATCAGTTTGTGGAAAGGAGTTCAGTTAGGAGGTCAACAGTTGTAGAAGCTCATAAATCATGTGCAGTTCTAAGGTCTGAAGAGACAATCATACAGGAAAGAAGCCAGTCAGTTGAGTTTGTGGCAAAACCTTTTACAGTGCTTGAGTATTATTGTCTTTTACTGCATATGATAATTCATATTCAGAAAGTAGAACTGAAATGACATTCATTACAAGTTGATTAGTTAAAACCTTTCAAAATGCACCTGCAGACTATTTTTCTAGTCATGTATTTCATCAAGGATTTCTTAAAAATACTATGTAAAAATCTCGTCTCGTCTCGTTCTCGTGAACCCAATCTCGTGTCTCGTCTCGTCTCGTGAGCTTAGTGTCTCGTCACACCCCTAATAAGTATTGTTTATTTCAGTAGATTTTTTAAATCAAAATCGTTCTCTGTTAATAATTGCAACTCTAATGTCATTTGGAAAACTAGTCCAGTCTGAATAGCATTTAACTCTCCGTTCCCAAAACCACACAGCATCTGCACTATTTCCCCTTAACAATGAGCAAATGAGTGTCTCTTGCCTTATGTAATATGTGAGTCATTGAGAGCGTTGCACTTGGAGAATAAATGATAGAGATGGAGAGATTGTGGGATGGTGGGATTGGGCTGGACCGCTGATCCCATGTGGCCACATTCCCATATTGATTCAGCACCACAAAGTCGAGCCAGGGACAAAAGTGTCCCAAGTGATCCCAAGTAATTGTGTGTGTGTGTGTGTGTGTGTGTGTGTGTGTGTGTGTGTGTGTGTGTGTGTGTGTATGTATGCATGCATGAATGTATTGCTGCTCACACGTGTTTGGCATGAATCTAGTACATCGGCTGAAAGCTACGTGTTCATCCTTCCCACTGACCGAGCAGCGGACAGAAGGGATGATTTTTCAAGGTCATCCGATGAAAGTCTGTTGATGATATTGTGCCATATTTTTGGCTGTTTTTCCTTTCATCCACCCAAGCATCCATTTTTTGTTCTGTCCGTCTCTTCAGTGTGCTTAAATGTGAAGTGTGTAATTAGTGGCAGTAAAAATAATCATAATAAACGGTATTAAAAATAAAAAAAAAATTCAGACAAACAGGTAGTCTGACACAATTTTACAATATTAGTTGAGCAAGTGTTGATTTGCAGTGGTGAAAACTGATTGTAATTCTATTTGGTGCCATTAGTTGTGCAGAAATACTTCATCCTTAATCTAAGTTTATACAGTATCCTGAGTATATTTTGAAGAATAGTTTGTTTAATTTGAGAGTCTTGCCTGGCGACTGAATCGGCCCTATTAGCATAGCCCTTCCCCTGAGTGAGCTGTACACAGTCCATCATGTTCATCTTCTGTTAGAGCATTTAACTGCAGCATTCAAGTAAGAAATTGATGTTTATTAAAGCTACTAAAGTTATTCAGTCAAGAGCAGTAAGTGATTTTCTGTTTTTCTTTTGTTGTTTGATTCCACTTTGACAGCATAGACAGCAGCAGGTACTGTATATTATGCTGCTGCAGCTTTAATGCACGTCTATCTAACATAGACATGTTTCTGTTTAAACTCAGACATAACCGACTGTGTTTATGTAAACTTTGACAGTATTTGACAGTAAACTTTTGTGTATTTGACAGTTTAAGCGCAATAGGACACAGAAGAGAACTTAGTTTAGTGCTCACACGACACACGGCTGTCTTTGCTTTGGGTGTGTGTGCTCAGAAAACCGCCTATCAGAAGATTAAACTGATATGCCTTTAAAACGCATGATCGTAACCGTGATAAAGATGATAATCAAAAAACAGATGTTTTGTTTGTTGTTGGCAGAGTATCAGAGGTATGAGTTGTAAAGGCACCACCCTCTTCTGGAAAGGGGGGTGGGGAGCAGCAGCTCATTTGCATTTAAAAATGCACACACGAAAACAGCATGTTTTTGCTTTCACCCAAAAAGGGACATTTACAGAATGGTATAATAAATGATCATTGGGGTAAATTGAGCTGAAACTTCAGACTCATTCTGGGAAAACCTGAGACTTATAGTACATCTTGTAAAAATGGACATAATAGGTCCCCTTTAAGTCTTAATGGACGTAAATGCATGAAATCGACCCCTCACAGGAAGTCCTAGACCTTGGATCTGTATTGGTCTGACTGTTGTAGAACATGCTGAAGGAAGCATATGAGGCTTCTGAGTGAAAGAGGAACCTGAATCAGATGTTCAAATCCCCACAGCTATGTTCCAACAACTAGCAGAAGCTGTTATTTATGAATGAATACCTATAAAGTGTGGTGTTCAGGTCTGCATTAGCTTGATTGGCAGGTCATCAATGTTAATTTCAAGACTAGGGATGTGCGGGACTATTCGATTAGTTGATTAAACGATACTGCTGCTGCATTTAATGTGTTGCTTTATATTTTTACAAAGGCTATATTTAAATTACCATCATGTTAGTGTTACATTTTAAAATGAATAGACCTATATTATTTTATAGCGGAAAACATAATAATTTCATTTTATCTCCTTGTGGCAGATTCAAAGAAATGTCCACTCAGAAGATGAGCAAGATGACGGATACACAAAACTTTTCTGTTTTCTTCTGTCATGTCAAACTAGTACAATTAAGCTTGCTTATAGGCTTGTTATACTACCGGTTTTGAGGGACAATGCAGATTAAATGAGAAACATGAATGAAACTTACTTAACACTTGAACAGTTTCTATCAACATCCTTACGAAGAGAATACGCTTTAATGTATAGTTGTCAGTACAATACCACAGTTTGTGGATTACAACTTTACAGTGAACTGCTTGAAACATTCACTGAAAAAATGTCATTTTAATATACCTAGATAATGATCCACAAAGTTTAGATACAAGCAGGGACCAGATCCTACTTTATGAAATCATGTTGTTTCAAACAATTCTTTTTAAAAGGCTCGGCTATTGCATCGCTTCAGTCACATGTGTGTCTAACAGAAACAAACAAGAGGAAGTAGCACAGGAAGGCAACAACAACAAAAAAACCTTGCTGTGCTCAAGGGCTGATCTTAGGGTTTCTGGAGCTAGACTTAGCCCACACTATTTCAGAGTGTGAGAATGAAAAGCAGCTCCCTAAAGGCACACAGTTGAAGTCGCTCTGTTTTTAGCACTAGGCACATTGTGAACTACAGGAATTTCCCATGTTACTCACTTCTTACTATGATTTATCACTATACCACTTCCATATGTTAGCAAGTGTTAATTCTCACCTCAGCAAAGACTGTTTTTAAACCATTATGACCTGAAAGGCATTGGATGAGGTGCTGGCATTGTGAGCTAACATACATAAACCTGATGATTACACCTCAGCTATTATGAATAATCAAAGCAGAATTAAATTGAATTTTGCAACAAATTGTTTAATGTTGATTGATTCTTTTCAGGTACTTTTATGCGCATGCTAAAACCGTTAGAGGTATCACTTGACATGTACTGTTCAAAGGTTTGAGGTTGGTAAGATTCTTTTTAATGTTTTTGAAACAAGTCTCAAAAACAGTACAAACAGTAATATAGTGAAATATTATTACAATTTAAAATAACTTTTCTGTTTTCATATATTATATAATGTAATTTATTCTTTTAGTGGCAAAGCTGATTTTTCAGCAGCCATTACTCTAGTCTTCACTGTCACATAATCCTTTAGAAACCATCATAAAATTATCAAAATTATTGTGGTGCTTGCTTAGTAATTGTTTTGGGGAAACTGTGATGCATTATAAATGTCTTTGTCACTTTTGATCAATATAATGCGTCCTTGTATTCTTTAAAAAAAAATGCAGAAGCAGCATTCTCATGCTTCAGGAAGTGGGTTGTGTGGGTTTGAGAAATGTCTCCAAATTGATCTTTGTAACTATCAATACCCGTTTGTTTGATTGCGGCACATCATGTGAAAATAAAATGAGAACTGAAATGGGAACTGTGAACATAAACTCTACATTCCCCAAGTTTCTGTCCAATCACATTGTAGTGCAACTTTAAAACAGTTACAGGGCTGACCTGATTCTTCTTCTTTGGAAAATCCATGTGAAACAGTAAATGTCTGCTTTCCCTCTCCAAAAAAGATTTGTTTTTCCCCTCAAAGCTTACTTAGTTTTCTACAGTAATAATATGTTGCTAGTAGCACAGGTTTAGCAGATGTTGTGCAATCCCTCAATTTTATATCAAATATTTTTTTTTAGAGGATGTTTGTGTGGGTGTCAGATCATTTGGGTTAGGAATGATATGAATCATAGAGCTTGTGTCTCTTGTGTTCATTGTGGAAAAATAGTGTTTCGAACAGTTGATGGGGACTTGAAGTTTTGTACCTTCAGTTCAGTGTGTGTCGTTGAAATGCACAAGACTGTAGGATGTCCCATTTATCATGTCATAATTCGGAAGGCTGCAAGCGCCTCTCTTGTGGCTCTCAATGAGGACTAGGGATTGCATGAGTACTCAAGTACTTGAACGTGATAGTGACGATCAGTCATGAAAACGGTGATATATATTAAAAATGTATTTATCTTTTTCTTTTTGGTTATTGCGGCATTATGAGCGGTACCTATGGTCTGATTTGTTAGTGTTAGACAGCATGCTGCCCAGACCGGAGAAATAAAGAAGTGAAACTATGGATTTTAACCTTCGGGTTACCAGTCTTACTCTAACCATTAGGCCACAACTGCCTGTGCAGCGCCAATCTGCCATAATACATAACAATATGAGAACACTATTGTAATAGAAGGTTGTAAATTCTTTGTGCTTTAGTTGTCCGTGTTTCAGTGTTGTTGTTATGTGAAGAGCACATCCACAATAGGAGTTAGACAAGCATTCAGACAAGCACACAAGTTCGCTGGTGCATTCATGTCCTTTTGTTCAGATGTAAGTTGTAATATTACTTTAATGTTGTATATATATCTGATTAAGCTCATATAGGATGCATTTGGTTGAGTTTATTAACCCCCAAGCAAAACGCTTCAGTTTATCTGTGTTTATTGGGCTTCAAATATGCACAGGCTGTCTGGAATCACTTGACAAAGTAGAGATGAAAATACAATAAAGTGCAAGATGTGCAGCACTAATCTGCCATATACATAACGTTATAATGAGAACACTATAGAGTGTTGTGAATTCTCTGTGCTTTAGTTGCCCGTGCTTCAGCGCGTTGTTACGGGAAGACTGCATCCACAAAGGGAATTACACATTCTGACAAGCATTCTCATCCTTTTGTGCATATGTAAGTTGTAATATTACTTTTATGTTGTATATATCTTAATAATCTCATATAAGATGTGTTTGGTTCTGTTTATTACCCAGCCACGCCCTTGTCAAACACAATGGGATGACTGCGTTTAAAGGTCGATGTCTGGTTTATCATGGGTAGAAAGAGGCTATAATATAAAAGTATTTATGTGAAATTGCGAATCTAAAAATAACATTTACTCCCTATTTTATTTGCTCGCATGTTAGCTTGTTTGTAGCTTCGTAACTAGCAGTCAGTATTTCAAATATTCATTACCCATCAGGGAAATCACACAGTTTGGCCCACTGGAGCTTATAAAAACCCATTCTCATCCTGTCACTTTCAATGACAATACTCTAGCAGCACTGGCTCTCATAGTGATTCAATTACGGAACCCACATCTTGCCTTGTATAGCCAGACGAGACAGAGTTATTGATTCACAGGAAGTCATCATGAGGAAGTAAAAATGTAAGTGACTAACAGAAAGACAGTTCCTCATATGAAGATTAGCTTAGATTCTTTCCTAGTAGACATTTAAATAGAGTTGCATAAATGTGGAACAAACACTTTGTTGCTTAATTTCCTTCATTTCAAACTTGTATGTCTACTTCTGTGGAAAATAATGTAGAAATTCTAAAGATTGCACTAGGTGCTTTTTTCCATGTAATTACAATGAACAGGGAGGGACATGAGCTTTTTTAAGCTTCAAAAATGACCCAAAAGCAGCATAAAAGTGCTCCATACAGCTAATACGCTTGTATCCACTTTTCAACTTCAAAGAAAGCAATTTCCTGTGATTTTATTAGTCGCTATAGGTAAATAACTTGAAGAATAACAGTGCAGTACTGAACCTGTATGATAACTCTAGATGAGAAACAGACACAATTAAAGTTGTTTTTCACTGAAAATCTGGAAATCGGATGTCTGATTCATTAACAAATCATTCTTTTGAGTTGAATCTTTTCAGTGAATTCTGCTTGTTTTTGTGAATAAGACATCACAACATGAGGTGAACTTTCCATTCAAGACTTTTTCAATTATACCTTCGACCGGTGTCAATTATTTTAAGGTTGCTGTTAAAGTTGCTGTAAGATTGCTGTGACTAGTGTTTTGTATCTGTTGCATGTTGAACCAATCCCTTGGTGGTTTGGCTCATGATGTGACTGGCGTGAGATTAAAAAAGTGAAACTATTTACAAAAATCCATCTGAGAAAGCAATACTCCACCCTTTTTTGCTCGGCATTGCCAAAAAAAAAAAATCTCTCCGCCTTGCTTCAAAACAACTAACTGCACCATCTGTCTTTGTGGACAGTGTTTGATAGCCATTCACTGTTGACCCTCTAAGTCGCCTAGTCACGTTTAAACAGATGCCCTTTTCGCACTCAAGTTCCTAGTAGCCATTAGCCAGCACAATTGATGTCAGCACCTCTGAGCACAGCTGCTGGCCAAGGATCCAGGCAGCTGAATGGCAGCAGCTGAATGGCAGCAGCTTTTGCTCCGACTGCTTGTGTGCACCACAGAGGCTCCAGTCTGTCATTAGCTGTGGGCCGAGTGCATTCCTGGAGTGGGTGAGCCAAGGCACAGCAGATCCCGAACACAAGAGCACTGTGTCTAGAGCCATCCACTGATAGCAGACACAGCAGGGGCACCGGGTGCCCCCTCTCGCTCTCGATTCCTTCTTTTTTTTCCCCCTCTCTGTACACAGAAGAGGAGTTACTTGTGCCTCACAGCTGTCCGAATAGAATCAGGAGGGTGCAAACACCCATCTGCCACTTTTCACTGTGACAAAGGCTAGAGGAACAATAGAGTCTTCCTCTGTGTCTTCTGTCAGATTGAGTCTCTCGGTTTTCCCTCCTAGTCGATTTGGTTTGTGAGGACGAGCTGCTTAAATCAGTCAGCTGCCGACCTCGGGCTGTAAATGGGGGTCATAAAGAACACGTGGAGCTTTGGTTAATGCTTTTGTTCTGTCTCTCAGAAGACAGGCATTGTTTAAGGCCCTTCTGTTTAGGGCTGAACGATTAATTGCATTTGCGATAATATCGCGATATGATAAAAGACGATTTTTTTTAACCGCAAAGGCTGCGATTACAGTCTGGTCACGTGACACGCGAGAGTAAAGCAGTCTGAAGAAGCATCAACTTTGCACGTTACGCCTACAGGAAAGAACAGTTTGTGTTTAATCGATCTAATATTCTGTTAGTCATATTATACAATAGGGGTGGGAGAAATGATTCTCTCTCCAATGATTCTGGATCAATTCTGAGCTTAGATTTTAACTGCAGGTGCGCAATGGCGCTGCGTGTGTTTTAGAAACACCTGTATTCTGCTTGCTTCCATTTCCTCACACACCACTCGAACCATAAAATAATATTTCATAAAGTTCGGAAATGTTGAAGCGAATTACAAGGGCATTCGCGGGCTTCATCGCACATGATATGCGCTGTGAGAAACGTGCACTTTGCCTGATGTTATGCTTACAGTGCGTGTTCTCGCATGCCGGCATTTTCCTTACAAATGCTCTACGAAGGCTTAATTTATGTCGTTTGGAATGCAGTGTGCTTATATGTTAAAAGTAGGAAACTCACTGACTGACTGCTTTGTTTCATATGCTCACACCGCGCTTTGTGAAGAGTGCTCGCGCATGCGGCTGTGCGCGACTCAAAATGCTTTTATGACTCAAAATTAATGTAAACACAGTCAGTAATGTCTTAAGGAATTAAACAGACAGGACAAACCACATCTTATATTTCAAAAGAGATCTGTGCATCAGTGTGAATGCAGATATCCTGCTGTCTATGATGTCATCATTAATAATCAAGCAACAGCAAAGCTGAGAAAGAGAAAAATCACTCACAGCTCTTGAATGGAAAACGTTCAGATACTCTTAAATACTGCAATATGTTTTTTTTTTTGTTCCTCTTTATTATTTACTAGCTTTTATGTTTTGTATTAGTTTATATATTTAAAATTCTTAACATGCAATTGGCAATTGTTTTAATTAAATTTTTTAATGTGTAATTATTTTAAAAAGTACTTATAATTACATATATAATAATAAAAAATAAAAAAAAAGATTTTAAGTTTTATTAATAAGATAAATTAATAATAAAAAAGTAGATCAAGAATTGTTTTGGAATCGGATCGTGACTCCCAGAATCGGATCGTGAGGGGCCTAAAGATTCCACCACTATACAATGATTTATTGTTTGTCTTTGTTGAATACATTCACTTGTAGCAATTAAAATGATTGATTTTGTTTTACATTTATTTAGACAAAATTGTATCAAATTTTAATATCCATTTATTGCTTAACATGAAAATAATTATAGGCCTTTTAGTATTTATAAATTATATAATTATTACTACAAATTTGTATTAATGTGTTGCTCTACGCTACACTGTCTCTGTGGATAAAAAAAGTCCAAAACAAAAATGTTTAACAGTGTTTAAATGATGGTGCTGAGAGATGTTTTTGATATTTTGGTCAATGTTTGTTGAGTAAATAAAATGAATGAATCTGTGAATTCAGGCATTAGATGTTCGAACAGTCATGGATGGATCAGTGTTTTATCTAGGGAGAGTCTCCTGGATGTCTTGTCAGGGCTTGTTTTGTTGTAGCAGCCAAGTTCATCTGTTTCTACTGTCTTTTTTCCCATGTTATTAGACGTGCATGTGGAAACTCATTCCTCTCTCCTCTATCCCTGCAGGAATAACACCCCTTTCACTGAAACTCTCTTTCCTAACATCCCTTCCTGCTCAGCCGTGAGAGGCTGTGGGTGCGCTTTATCTCTCACAGTCAGCTTTTCCCATCACAGATATGCGACGCCCCTGCTGTGTTTCCCTTTAACCCTTTGAGTCTGCTCCAAACACATGTGGGAACAGTAAACGCAGACATATACACTCACACATATCAACTTGTTCCTCCCTCTCGCCTGCAGTAGGATTCATGTCCAAACCGTGTTATGTACACAGAAACGTGAGACTCGAGTATCTTCCGGCCTCCTCTCTCTCATGCAGCGTTTTCTTACAAGAAGGAAACCACATACTGTTATTAGCCCTTTGAGAGCCGTTCAAGACATGTTTTGTCACGGGTGGGTCTCATATCTCAGCAGCTGCAGTGCGCTTGTTTCGTCAACAACGTCAAACTTGCAGTGCAATAAACACCACTGGATATCTCAGGAGGTTTGTAAAGCAGGCTTTGGTGATAACTGTATTAAGAGTTCAATGAACAAATATCTGTTATGAATGAATCACCCTGTGAGTTTAGAGCACGGCATTATGGTGGTAGAAATGTGTCAGCTGGTATAGATTCTGCTGTACCGCTTTACTACCGTTTAAAAGTTTCAAGCCACGCACAGACTACTGGAGTTTCAGGTCCGAATTACCCCTCCCAACATTCGGAGAAAAAATCATGTCCAGGGCATCGGTCGGTTTCCGATGTTCAGCCCAGATTATCTGGTAATGTGAGGCGTTTACAGATCTTAAATCTTAAACCTCCCGCAGGTTTTTCTGCTTGCAGACACATCTGGGCCGCCCGACAATAACAAACATGTTTGATATTTAGGATTTTAAATCGAGATGATTACGACTATGATTACATCAGTACTTCCACAATAACCAATGAGAGACAATTCTACAAGGAGACTGAAGTGATGGAACTTTTGAAATGGCGACCATGGACAGCGGAGATGGAGAAATGGAGAATTTTTTCTCGCTACAAAGAATAAGTATTGATACAGCAAGTTGCCTGGACACAGTAGAATTTTGTTTACATCCGCTTCCCCGTGAGATCACGTGAGGTGCTAAATATGGCATGATAATCTTAAGAATATCTTGTAGTGTGATGCGCCACGATTTTCAACTCTTGTAGTGTGTGCAGGTTTGAGATTTGAAAGAAGAAAATCTGTGAAGATTCTCCTTATGTGCGTGATGCAACCAGATTTCACAATCTGTTAACATTTAAAATGAATTCAACTTTGCGTAAAACGCAGCGCTCATCACTGTCACTTTTTACCCTGCCGTCCAATCACAGTGAAGGAGGGGCGGGACAAATACAACACCCACCAACCACCACATTCTGCGTGTACGTCAACAGATGACAACAACAAGCAAAATAACAGAACAAAATAATTTAAAACAAGAGCCAGAGCAAATACTTTACAATATCAACATTTTTATATAGAAACAATACAGAAACAAACTATCTGTGAAATGAGATACTAGTAACACTTCCGCGGATATTCCGTATCATAGCAAGCAAAGAGTCTCAACTAAAAAAAACGCTGCGCTGCCGAAGCGCTCTCAAGCCCTCACAGATAGGCGTTTTCAGCAGAGCGACTAGCATTTTCAGCTGGCTAAAAATGCTTTGGTGGAAGCATTTAAAGAAAAAAAATATTTTCAATTTAGTATAGTTTTTGTATTTTAGGGCTGCCAATGTTAATGTGCTAACTAGTATAATTTAAAAATGTTTAACAGTCTAGTTTACAAGCTTAATGCATGCAGGTTGTAAAGATTTCACGTTTTATGATCTACTGTGTATCATTTTATCGTTTTAGTTTGGTGCCATGGAAATTTAGTTTTAGTTTCAGTTTTATACAGTTGTGTTCTAATTTCAGTGAACAAAAATGAACTCAACATAAAAACTATTACTATTACATAGCTAAATGGAAACTGTTTCTGTACTGACACCAGACTTCTTATTCATTCTCAAATGGGATTAAGTCATTTTAATTTTTAAAATATTTTAAGTCATTAGAGGATCAAAAATAGAAATTACCACGTGGTTATGCAATATTTTAGGGCTGCATTTCTAGCTAAAAGTCATGATATATTGTTGTTGTGATTATAAAATGAATCATGTTGTGATTTTAGTTTCTACAAATTCCATAAATGGGAGAGAGGAACAAACCCCCCTCCTACCATTTACTGGAGAGATGAGGGGAAAACAATAGAGATTGAAAAACACATCAGCCCATGTCATAAGGAGATCTCCAACAAAAACATATTTACCAGGGAGGATTTTTTTTTGTGACAGCAGGGTCTAATCCATGCCTGGACCGCTGGGTTTTGGTCTCACTGAGCAGCTGCGCACTGCAGTGGTCAGTAATGTGATCTGCTTTTTAGACCACAGCCATTTCTAATGAAGGATAATTAGAATTTTATTCCGCTGTTAATCCCCTCATGTTTTTTTTCTTTCTTCTGGGTGCTGCATCATGGACAGATGGAGGGTGAAGGCCGTTCAGGACCATGTGTTTGACATTTAGTTTCATTGTTGGGATCTCACTCCAAATGCTAAACTTCTCATTATCTAAATGAGGTATATTTTATTTAGATTATTGGTGTTTAGTAGAGTAGGTCAAGGATCCAGTTAGAGTTTTGTGGTAAATTTGATCTGCTATTCAAGGTAGACTAAATGAACCTGGTTTCTTACGAAACTTCTGCCGGTCAACCAGGTTAATTGGGATTTCAGTTGGAACATTACTACATATTTTTGGACTTAATGTTTTCAAACACATAACCCATCCCATGTGGTACTCCTAAGATGGGCATCTACAAGTGTACAATCAGTTTTAGATATTGTGAAGGCCCATTCCAACTTGTCATAGCAGGTCTGGGCAGCCGTCATTTACAAACGTTCTTCCGCAAATCTGAGATTCTTTTCACATTTACCCTTGAATAGATCCTAGCTTTCGGTGACGCATGAGCTAACAATGAAATGACAACAAGGAAGAAAAACACTATTTTGAAGATCCAGTTTTAATCAGACCTAAGGCAAAACAATGTAGCTGAGGTTTGCAATATATTATTGGCCGGATTTACTGAACAGGGCAAATTAGCATGAGAGCGTAATTCCAAAAAAAGCGCCGATGGGAGTGGAAAGTTCTCCACGACACGCAAATTAAAGAACACAGACGCAGCCGGATCATAATGCCAACGCAATCTACCAGGAGCAGTGCAAATTAGCGTCTGGTTTAAGACATGCTTTTTTGGGCGGTAAATAATAGTGCAAATACCAGTAAATTGAATAGCACAAACCTTAGTAAATCACCTTGCATGATTCATTTAAATATTCTCCCCCCATATATTTTGCATCTGAAAGGGAAACTCCTACAAGTGCATATGCAGTAAGGTCAGCCGCAAAAATAACATAGTGTCCATGCCTTTTCAGCGCTAATTATTTACTGCGTGTCTTTAGTAAATCCTGACAGTATTTTTTTTAATGCCAAAAGAGGGTTTGCGTTTGCGCAAGCTATTAGTAAATCTGGCCCTATATTTTAAATATGAGCTACATTTGGTCACATTTGGTTATTTTGTGATTTTATATATATATATATATATATGTCTCATTCTCTTCCTTTTGTAACAGGTTTATTTGTGGAATAAAAGTATAAGTCAAGAATAAAGCAATAAGCCACTTGAGTACAATGATTTTACCATGGCCAAGTTATAATGCTTTGTGTTGTGCCTAAAACACCCTTAATCATGGTAAACTCTATGTAATACATGGCTTCAAGTGGCTTATTATTTAATAGTGTCTTGTATAAAACTGGCCAACAGCAATATGATAGACTGGTTCAATAAGTAGTTACATTTAATAATAATAAATAATAATTATATTAATCAGAATAAAATGTTCGGTAACGCTTTATTTTACAGTGTCCTTGTTACATACGTTATATGTACTTACCATAGTAATAACAGTAAATTATGCATAATTACATGCAACTAACCCTCAACCAAATCTACTTAAACAACCTAACAACCAAATCAACCTAACCCTATAGTAAGTACATTATTATTAATCAGTACTTAAATATATAATTACACTGTAACAATGACTCCTTAAAATAAAGTGTAACCAAATGTTCTTTTGCCAAATAATTGGTTTTCAGGCATTTTTATTTATTTATTAATTATTATTATTACATTTTATATTGTATTTTTTATTTTTGTACTTTTTACTAGGGCTGCACGATATGAGGAAAAGCTGCGATGTGCGATAACATTGTTTAATATTGCGATGACGATATGACTTGCGATAAATATTCAAATGTGAATGTTAGCTATACTGTTCCCATGTCTTAGTGCTTTAATAGGTTCTTTGCGAACATAGAACCTAAACATTGAATAGCCTATTCCCACTGAATATTTTTCAGCATGTTTTACACAGTACCTGTGTTTGTAACGTGTCATCTCTCCTAAATCCAAAATAATTCCATATAGCTGAAGTGCTGTTCTTTTTTTTACCACAAGGTCTTCGTCAGCCACCACATTTTCCTCACTCTTCTCTCCTTCCTCCGCCATCGTATTTGCTAACGGCACAGTATCGCAACTAAATTGACACCTCACAAATCAATCTGAGCGTAGCTGACACTTCCTGGGGCTTCACCTGATTGGCCAAATAGCATGAACGCGCCAACCATGTCTTCAGGGCTAAACGTGATAGGTCAGACGTTTATTACATGCACTTGGCGCATGTAATAAACTGTTTTCCCTTATTCATCGTGTCAGGGTGTCTGTTGCGATGTGTTCATCGCGCGAGTTCATATCGCGATGACGATGAAAATTCGATGTATCGTTCAGCCCTACTTTTTACAGTTTATATATATTTTTACATTTAATGTTTTATTATTTTACATTTAAAAGACAGTATGGGACATGTAATTTTTTCTACATATTTTAAGATCTGAATTTAAATTTTATGCTGAAACAGTACACTTTTTCATACGTTTTTATCATACTGTACATTGTAATGTACAGTGACTTCAAGTGTGGCTCATCCACTCAGAATCAGAACTTTCCATTTTAAAAAGTGCATTAAAATACAGATCGTAGACTCCAACAAAAAAACAACTGCTTACAGATGTTGCACATTTGATATAATGGATTGTGAAGCTTTGCATCTGTAGTTCATATCCTGAATGTTTCTCTGGTGTCAAAACAGAAGAGATTGAGCTGTATGTCCAACCTCTGAGTCCATAATCGGCTGATCGCAGTTTAAGAGCATGTTAAAAGCTCAGATTAGAGAACACAGTGATCGAGGTGGTCTCTCCAAACAGACTCTGTTTGTTTGATTTGTTTTCTTTCTTTCTGCTAGATAAATGTAATGAGGGGATAGACATGTTTACATGTTTCAAGTGATCTATTGTGTGTATAAAGCTCCGACTCAGAGGCTCAGGAAATGTGTTGAGGAATGTGTTTTTTTGCTCGTGTGAGAAAGACCAAGAAAATGAGAGGGAAAGAGATACCACTGGCTTTATGCCATTTTTAAGCCCGAGGGCAGAAATGTAGTATTCTGTTATGCTTTTCAAATCTGGACTTTATGTGTGTAATCTGGGTGAAGTTTTTGTTAAATTGAGGATGTAATACCAGACAGCAATATGAGAATAATATCTACTTGTGTCCCCTTTTTCTCTTTGACACGTTATGAATTTTAGGGTTAGTGCAAATAAATTTTAGGTCACTTACACCGGAACTTTTGGTGTAATGTTAGTTCCCAAGTACTTGGAAGTGACAGAAATGATCAACCATGACAACACAGTAATTTATAATTTTGTTTTTTTTCTTCAGAACATTTCGAAGCAGCCATAAGGTGCAGTCACAATTAACGTTGCTCTGCAAAATGTAGTCATTTTAATTTGGAATCTGTGTGATCGGGAATTTCACGTGAAGGTGAAAAAGTTCCTCACACACATTTTGCTCATGTTTAAGTAGGTCACACACATTTTGTTGTTGAGTCTAATAGCCCCTCCACCTCTACAACGTAAGGAAAGATGCGACAGTTGAGTTCATGAAGTGTCCACCATGCCACAATTTGTTTTTCAGTTAATTAAAGGGATAGTTCAAATGAAAATTACCCCATAATTTACTCACCCTCAAGCCATCCTAGGTGTATATGACTTTCTTGTTTCAGACGAACACAATCGGAGTTATATTAAAAAATGTTCTGGCTCTTCCAAGCTTTATAATGGCAGTGAATGGGAGTCGAAATTTTGAAGCCCAAAAAAGTGCATCCATCCATCATAAAAGATATCCACACAGCTCCGGGGGGTTAATAAAGGCCTTCTGAAGCGAAGCGATGCGTTTGTGTAAGAAAAAAATATCCATATTTAAAATGTTATAAACTAAAATAACTAGCTTCCGACAGACGGCCGTACGCATCGATTTATGGCGAAAGAGTAACCCCTGACCTGACGCATGACCGATTGACGAACGCGGAAGCGCAGAGGATAGAGCAAAACAAAACACCGGTCGCAAATTGTAAGTCTAAAACGAAAATTTTTAAATAGAAATGTCAGAGGATTTCGATATAAGAGAAGAGGAGCTTGAGTTTGTTGCCCAGCCCTATTTGTTTGAACCGCGAGAGGCGTCAAAGCTTGCGCTTTGGGTTAAAACATGTGTCGGGTTACTCCTTTGGCGTAAGTCGACTTGCGTAGGCTGTCTGCCGGAAAATCTCGACCTCCATTCACTACAATTATAAAGCTTGGAAGAGCAATACATTTTTTTTAATATTACCCCGATTGTGTTCGTCTGAAAGAAGATGGTCATATATACCTAGGATGGCTTGAGGGTGAGTAAATCATGGGATCATTTTCATTTTTGGGTGAACTATCCCTTTAAGTGCGCCATTGGGGTATTTGAAGTGCACTTTTTCTATTTGGGATTTTTATTGTGAACACACTACTCGCACCATTCATACCACAAAACAGCATAGAATAGTGCATATGTACTTGACTTGGCACGCACCTTTTGATTCAATTTCAAATTCATGAGGACTTTTTCTTCGGGTTAGATTTGTTGTTCTATATTTACAGTCAATAAGTGGCTTTTATCATTATTAAATAACTGTAGTTTATGTAGTCTGACTCTGTACTGCAGTCTTTTTGAAGGATACTATAACAATAACAGGCTCCAAGAGAAATTTTAAAGCTGCAATATGTAACATTTTTGCAGTAAAATATCCAAAAACCACTAGGCCAGTGTTATATATTTTGTTCAGTTGAATACTTACAATATCCCAAATGTTTCCAACTATTTGTAAATCGTGAGAAAATTGCTATTTTAACCAAGGAACCGGGACGTGTGAGGGAGTCGCCTGTCAATTGCATCATATTTGCGTTACCCTCGGTTTCCGGTTTATTTTGCATAAACGCTTTACTCTTACTGCAGTGTGCAACAAGTGTCATAGCAGCCGCAGAGCGAACACAGAGAGTAACGTCATAACATAATTTTCAACACACTCAAATGTATCTAATATGATAAACAGAGCTGCGTTACCTCATACTCATGACCTGAAAAGCGGAAATGGCGCCGGCGACTGTGGCATAATAAAAGTCCCGCTGCTCGCGAGGAGTGTGTTGCGTTCATCTTATTAACAATCGCTCTAGCGGCCTTGCTCAGCTCCCACAACACTTGGTTACTCTGCTTCATACTACAGTAACGTTAATAATCGCATCCATGAACATGATTTCTGCCCGAGTCCTATCCTGATTCTTTTCCACCGGCTGTGAGGTGAAAGACCACATGTCCCAAGATTCTGCGCTCAAACTTGGCGTCATCAAGCTACGCCTTTGTTTTGAATAGGCGACCTCTAACGGGCGGAAAAGTTACATAGTGCACCTGTAACTGGTTGGCTCTTTTTTTTTTTTTTTTTTTTGAACATGATGGTTTTTATACTAACTTCTGCTCTTTCTGTCCCTGTAGGTTGTCCCAGACCCTCAGTTGTGCCTCATGGCCGTGGGAACCTGACGGAAACAAACCGCGGCTCCTTCCCTGTTGGCACACTATTGCAGTACAGCTGTGATCCAGGATACACGCTGGATGGCTACAGCATCATCACCTGCACCGTCTCAGGCCACTGGTCCTCTGACCCGCCTCGCTGCATCAAAAATGACGGTATTTACAATTTAACCCTGTCTTTTTCCCCTGATCCTGTTTTCTCATCAGTATTTAATTCCACAAAGGCTAATGCTGTGTTCACATCATGTTGGAATTACGAATTTCGGAGTAGAAAAACAGTTCCTCGTCCAACTTCTAAATTAATATGAAAGCTCTGGTTCCTCTTACTCGCACTGACTCTCAAGCTTTTTACCAATAGTTTGTCAACCACCGAGTGAGCCGGAGAACGGAGGATATAACTGCCACCCCTCACCGTGCCACAGACTGACCCAGGGTACCGTGATTGAGTACTTCTGTGCTGAGGGTTACGTTTTAAAAGGAGGGTATCAGTTCCGAACCTGTGACAATGGAGAGTGGAAATCGTCCATGCAGATCAGCTGTCACCCTGTGCAAGGTATGTCACACAGCAGCAAGAGGCTTGATCCATACGCTCGGCAATTTGGATATTCTGCCTATGTTACATATGGGCAGTTTTCCGTCTTGGCAAATGTTGAGAACAGAGAATTATTTTAAATATATTAAATTATAATAATGTAGATAGTAGTTCAGGCGAGTTTAGTACAGAATCGTCTTGGTTATGTACAGTGGGGAGAACAAGTATTTGATACACTGCCGATTTTGCAGGTTTTCCTACTTACAAAGCATGTAGAGTTCTGTAATTTTTATCATAGGTACTCTTCAACTATGAGAGACGGAATCTAAAACAAAAATCCAGAAAATCACATTGTATGATGTTTAAATAATTTATTGCATTACATTTTATTGCATGACATAAGTATTTGATCACCTACCAACCAGTAAGAATTCCGGCTCTCACAGACCTGTTAGTTTTTCTTTAAGAAGCCTTCCTGTTCTCCACTCATTACCTGTATTAACTGCACCTGTTTGAACTCGTTACCTGTATAAAAGACACCTGTCCACACACTCAATCAAACAGACTCCAACCTCTCCACAATGGCCAAGACCAGAGAGCTGTGTAAGGACATCAGGCATAAAATTGTAGACCTGCACAAGGCTGGGATGGGCTACAGGACAATAGGCAAGCAGCTTGGTGAGAAGGCAACAACTGTTGGCGCAATTATTAGAAAATGGAAGAAGTTCAAGATGACGCTCAATCTCCCTCGGTCTGGGGCACCATGCAAGATCTCACCTCGTGGGGCATCAATGATCATGAGGAAGGTGAGGGATCCGCCCAGAACTACATGGCAGGACCTGGTCAATGACCTGAAGAGAGCTGGGACCACAGTCTCAAAGAAAACCATTAGTAACACACTACGCCGTCATGGATTAAAATCCTGCAGCGCACGCAAGGTCCCCCTGCTCAAGCCAGCGCATGTCCAGGCCCGTCTGAAGTTTGCCAATGACCATCTGGATGATCCAGAGGAGGAATGGGAGAAAGTCATGTGGTCTGATGAGACAAAAATAGAGCTTTTTGGTCTAAACTCCACTCGCCATGTTTGGAGGAAGAAGAAGGATGAGTACAACCCCAAGAACACCATCCCAACCGTGAAGCATGGAGGTGGAAACATCATTTTTCGGGGATGCTTTTCTGCAAAAGGGACAGGACGACTGCACCGTATTGAGGGGAGGATGGATGGGGCCATGTATCGCGAGATCTTGGCCAACAACCTCCTTCCCTCAGTAACAGCATTGAAGATGGGTCGTGGCTGGGTCTTCCAGCATGACAACGACCCAAAACACACAGCCAGGGCAACTAAGGAGTGGCTCCGTAAGAAGCATCTCAAGGTCCTGGAGTGGCCTAGCCAGTCTCCAGACCTGAACCCAATAGAAAATCTTTGGAGGGAGCTGAGAGTCCGTATTGCCCAGCGACAGCCCCGAAACCTGAAGGATCTGGAGAAGGTCTGTATGGGGGAGTGGGCCAAAATCCCTGCTGCAGTGTGTGCCAACCTGGTCACGAACTACAGTAAACGTATGATCTCTGTAATTGCAAACAAAGGTTTCTGTACCAAATATTAAGTTCTGCTTTTCTGATGTATCAAATACTTATGTCATGCAATAAAATGCAAATTAATTACTTAAAAATCATACAGTGTGATTTTTCTGGATTTTTGTTTTAGATTCCGTCTCTCACAGTTGAAGAGTACCTATGATAAAAATTACAGACTTCTACATGCTTTGTAAGTGGGCAAACCTGCAAAATAGGCAGTGTATCAAAATCTTGTTCTCCCCACTGTATGTAACCCTCGTTCCCTGAAGGAGGGAACGGAGACGTTACATCAGTGACTGACGGAATGGGGGGTTTCGCTTAGAAGCCTATCATCTTCGAGTTCTACAACGCCATGGGTCTGTGGAATTTGCATAGCGAACTCCGCCCACCAGCGTGGGTATATAAGGAGCATGCAATCTCGCATTATGTTACCTGCTGAGGAGCCGAGGCTAAGCGCCCTAGCCGTACCAGCGGTACAGCGGTTGTGGCACGGGGACGTATCGTCTCCGTTCCATCCTTCAGGGAACGAGGTAACCGAGACGTTCCCTTTCAGTCAGTCACTACGAGTTACGTCAGTGACTGACGGAATGGGGGTCCCAATTTAATCTTGCCACAGCGGCTGTCTTCCAGTGTCCTGCGCAAACCCCAGCTCCCTGTCGTGAGACTGGCACGAGCGAAGTGCCAGGCTATACGCAAGAACACCAAGGTACACTGGGTGGCATATCCCAGGTGGAATATGTAACACAGTGCCTACCCGCAGGGAGGACTTAGGATACCCGAGTACGGGATTCATATGGAAAAACTCTGAGGTATCCAGCCCGTAGGGTGGAATGTTTCAACCCCAGGGGTGGCAAGTTGGTCTTGCCAAGGGAAAGACCCGTGCTCGGAGGAGGCTTACCGTGGAAATACACATGTGGGGGTTGCCCAAGCAGGGGAACCATGCACATGGAGGCACCTAGCCTAACACGAGGGCTGACCAACCGGGCATGCACTCTGGTGTTGACTGGAGGAACTCAGGGCTTCCTGGAGAAACTCACCTGAGTAGAATAGCGTCCTGACAGAGGAGACCAGGGAAGGACGAGCGTTCCACGGCGACCTCCTCTGACAGGGGTCTGGCGACAGAGGGGTACGAGAGCAGCGAGGCGAGCAGCGAGGCACTGTCATTTGCGCCCTCTTGGAGCTCGGAGGTAGGGAAGTCAGTTCTGGCCTGGTCAGCACTTGTTTGAACGCCTCAGACTGCTCCTGGGCGGCGGAGAACTGCTGGGCAAAGTCTTCGACCGCACCGCCGAAGAGGCTGGCCTGGGAGATCGGGGAGTCGAGGAAACGGGTTCGCTCAGACTCCCTCAAATCTGCCAGGTTCAGCCATAGGACCACCAAAGTGGACATCACCTGACCCAGGGACTGTGCAGTGACCTTCGTAGCTCGGAGAGCGAAGTCGGTGGCAGTGCGCACTTCCTGCATGAGCCCTGGATCAGCACCGCCCTCGTGCTTGGTATACTTGCAGGATGGCCATGGCATGCAAAGACATGCCATGCAAAGCAGACGCGGCCTGGCGTGAGGGACCAGCCATCTCAATCGGAAGCTCCACAGCTTGCGATGTGGAGGGGGGTGTGGCCCGAGGAATACACGTCAGGGTGTCCGACACCGTAACCCTCAGATCACCCTGGCCATCAGCCAAAGTAGGTCCTCGCGAAGAGGAACTAGATGACAGGAGGGGACTCTACCCCTTCTGAGGTCATTGAGTCACGATCTAAGCATCGCGATGGTCATATTCCCGCAGTGAGAACATGACCCATCCACGAGCGCTGCCTCAGCGTGATTAAAGCCCAAACACGCTAGACAGCGCTCGTGGCTGTCAGACGGATGAATGACGCGACCGCACCCAGAAACACACAGGTGAGACATCTTGAAAGACGTGCCCGTGTAGCTCTTTTAGAAGAGGAAAAACTCTGCAGCAGCGCCGAAGCGCCCAGGGAGAACACACACACTCTGTGGCAGATCACTGCACAGATCAGCAGCAGGAATGCGGAACTCGCTGGAACGCGCCGTAACCCCGACACCACTGAAGAGTCGCTCGCCTTACTTGCATTGTTTTGCCATTGGCTCGTTTTGTAGAACTTGAAGGTGATAGGCTTCTAAGCGAAACCCCCCATTCCGTCAGTCACTGACGTAACTTGTAGTGACTGACTGAAAGGAACTGAAGTTTTAGGTCCCAGAAAGCATCTATCTTTTTTTTTTAAGACAATCATATTTCATTGTTTTGGAACTCTAAAAATTGAGATGAAAATTGTCATTTGTGGCTTAAATGTGTATTTATTTATTTTTTTCCCCTTCATGCAACTTGACTACTGTTTATCGTTTAAATCTGATTGTTTGGTTTTGTCCTCAGCTTTCTTGAAGTTATCCCTGATAAAAAAAGGCAAAAAAAACATCTAAAACAGCCCAAAGTGGTTTGCTGGGTTTTATTTGTTTGGCCAGCTGGTTTCCCAGCAAAACCTGCTGAAATCACCCCAAACCCCTCTAAAATCTCCAAAACAGGCCAGGTTAAACAGTTTAGCCAGGATGGTAGACCAGCTAAACACCTTAGACTGGCTTTTCTATTATATCTAGTTATATACTTCCATAAACCTTTTTTGTTTTTGGCTTTACACACTGCAGTGAATCAAACAAAGTGTTTCTCTTCCAGGGGAGGAGCAGCACTCTACGCTGCCCATGCCGGCTCTGTCTATCGTGGCCTCCACCGCCAGTTCTGTGGCCCTCATCCTGCTGCTGGTGGTGCTGTTTGTTTTGCTTCAGCCCAAACTCAAGTCCTTCCACCACAGCCGGTGAGGCCCTGTCTCCCTCTTACTGAGCATATCTTCTTCAATGACTATTGTTTTATTCCCACAAAGAAGAGTTCTTATGTAAATCTAAAAACGTGAGGAATTACGTTTTAAATTATGATTATACTTCAGCAAAAAGTAAATAAATAGTGGAAGCAAAAACAGTATTCATTATACTTTTGGATATTAAAAAGACACTTAAAAATATCATATTTGATGTTTGTCCTGATTTACACTACCTAAAAGTTTGGGGTTGGTAAGATAAAAAAAAAAAAAAGTTTCTTATGCTCACCAAGGCAGCATTACACTGTAAAAACTGTACTATTGTAAAGTATTATTATAATTTAAAATAACTCTTTTCTAGTTTCATATATTTTAAAATGTAATTTATTCTTTTGATAGCATGCTGATTTTTTTGTAACATTATAAATGTCTTTATAGTCACTGCATTTAATGCATCCTTACTGAATCAAAAATGTGTAAACACATTTTTTTTAAACAATATAATAGTGTTAAGCATTTTAAACCGTGTGCTTGAAAAGTGTGTTTGTGCTCTATTTCCTTCAAATAAATGCCACTCGGTTTGATGTTTTAGAGATCATAATTCCTGTTTGACATGAACAAATATGGCACCTCCCCTACGGTGCTGTTGTTCCAGTAATTTGCTGTTGCGTAATCAGCCCACTGTGATGTAAGCCACAGGTCAGGATTTGATATCGTTTAAGCCGTACTTTTATTCCCATATCTCTCCTTCTCTCTTTCAAAGCAGCCGGGAGCAGGGTGTGTCAGGACAGCCTATCTCCATCATGGTGGAGGGCGTTCAGGTCTCACTGCCCTCCTACGAAGAGGCCGTGTACGGCGCAGGCGGCAGTTCCGTGCCACCTCCTGAGTCCCGGGTTCAGATCGTGCTGTCGGAGGGCCCGCAGGCAGAGGGTTTGAACGAACCTCTTGAACAGGCTCAGACGAGTTACAGTTTCCCTTCCACCTCGACTGCTGCGCCCTTGTGTCACGCAGAGACTGTATTAGTTCATCAGGTGCCCTCTTCCTCCTCTCCATCCTCCTCATCCTCTCACTCCTGGGCTGCTGAGCAGCCTGGTGCCGCTGCGCCTCTCCACCGCAGGCAGAGCAGCGAGAGCAGCGATCAGCACAGCTTGCTTTCAGTCACCTCTGCCGAAGACTATGGTGATGGTGAGTGAACTTGCAAATGTAGAGGTGATGTGTGGATTAATGACGTATGAAGTCCATAATAAATAAAGAAAAATTTTCTTTTCTTTTTTTTTTACAATTTTAAATATGTGGAAAATGCATGTTATATATCTTAGGGTTATATTTCAGTTATTGATTAATATATATATATATATATATATTTCTATATTATATATATTTCTGAAAAAAACATTTTACAAGATTATGAATTAGTAATATTATTACAAATTTTGGCTGTTAAATAATGGCACAAACACCAGTAAATTGATGAGCACAAACCTTAGTAAATCACCTTGCATTATTAACTTAAAAACTCTGCTCATAAATTTTGCGTCTGAAAGGGAAACTCCTACAAATGCATATGCAATAAGGTCAGCTGCAAAAATAACTCAAAAATAAGTTTTTTAACATCAAAAGCGGGTTTGCGCTGGCACAAGCTGTTAGTAAATCTGGCCCTTAGTATTTAGTATTATTACAACTAAAATACATTTTACTACCTGAACTAACCTGGTCGGGTCATAAAAAGTTTAAATTATTTGATATTTTAAGAGACTAATGCATGACTTAAATTTTTTTAACAAAACTTTTTTTCTGTATGTCAGAAAAGTTGTATCACCAGACTTTTTTGACATATGCTCCCTCAAAACGGTGATTGTTACAATATTCATTTTCATTTCTATGCCTAACCTTATGCCTTCATGTCTTTTCTTCAGATATTCCATTGCTAAAGGAAGCCTGAGTCTGTGTGCAGCCCCCCCACCCCCCCTCTCTGTCATCGCTGGCCAGCACTGTAACCCCTAAAGCTTCTCACCAAACACTTACCCCACACCCACCGTTCAGAACGCAGCAGTAAATAAGATCCGTCAGCTGTCCCTCTGCCAACAAATTGCCCGGCCCTGGGGTCTACAAGCTGCGTGGCCCCCATGGAGTCTGGCAGCTCTCTTCACAGGAAGAACTTTTGACCGGACGACCCCTCAAAGGGATGCGCAAATGCTCGAGTTTAACACTTTTCTTGCAGGTGCGCTAATAATCAGTTGCACTCACAGGCTTACCTCGTCATGGCGAGGATTCACTAATTACAAATGAATGCATTCAGATTACGTTGTGGACCTCTGCTCCGTCAATGACTGTGACCTCTTGCGAAGGGCAGAGTTCAGCAAGGATTTGCTAAGCCAGGCCCTTTTCTCTTTGATGCTGCATGTTCTGTGCAATTTCTATTCTCTGTTTCGTTCTACACGCGTACACACAGGAGCACGGCACACTCGAAGCATGACGCATAGCACCATCTCGACACTTGTCCCTTGTGCGAGACGCAGGGTTGAACTGATTTACATTTGTACTGTATACAAATACATGCTTGCCTTTTTATTTGTCAAGAAGTACCTGTGCTGTGCTCTGTGTGTGTGTGTGTGTGTGTGTGTGTGTGTGTGTGTGTGTGTGTGTGTGTGTGTGTGTGTGTGTGCGCGCGCGTGTATGTGTGTTTCTGATGCCTGTGTGACTGTGGCTGTTGTGATTCGAAGAGAGCTGAAGTATCATCTAGGCTTCTTTTCCCCAAAATAGGAAACATTTTCAATACCTCCATTTTCTAATCGAGACGTTATTTAACTAGGATGGATGTTCCTTGTCTACATGTCTGTTTGTCCAAAGTGAGGGAGACATACTTTCAGTACTTTTGAGATCATTGTTCTCATTCAGAGAAATAATTAAACTTTATTTCTTCCTTTTAAAAGCAAGTATAGCTCTCTCATGTTTATGTGTTGCACGCACAAGTAAAGAAAACTTTAATGTTTTTTTAATTTTTATTATCACATGTATGTTCTTTTTCCAAGAGGACTTTGTTGGGTATGGACTAAGTTCATTGCTGAGCTGTACCTTATGAGCTTTGACTTGAATTAATAATATTTGGAATATAATTTAAGCAAGTTTAATTCACTTTTTAATTCACTGTTAAATGAAAATTAAGCTGCATATATTACATTTGAATGCTTTGCAAAGCCAGCTGTGACATGGCTAACATCTTAAAGATGACTATCAAAGATAGAAGCACCTTCTATTAAGTTTTCTTAATAAATCATTTGACTAATGTGCTATTAAGATGGTATTTGTGAAGAGAATTAATCAGATATCCTATCAGATCTTGTATCTTATTTATACACACACACACACACACACATATATATATATATATATATATATATATCTTTTTTAAATGCAGCTTCAGAAAATGGCCTTGTTCTTCACTCATAATGTTCTTTTGGCAAATGGGCATTTGAAAAACCAATGAATCTTTTGTTTGAGTTGCTTTTCGTTTTGCGTTTTACATCCTTGCCCATTGGACATTGCCACCTCATGTGTATATCCCCTGTGTGGTTCACGCGAGATTCTGATGTTTGTCACCATGCATCATATATATATTTTTTGTGTGTGTGTGTCTGACTTTGGAGAGAGAGGGCAGTTTGTCTATCTGCACATCCTCAGTTTTGTGTTCCTGGCTTGTTTTTGTAAATTGATTTACTTTTCTTTTTTTTTTCATGCAAACTGAAGGCGAAATATTACTGCTGCCTTAACTTGTACATTTCATACATTTCTCACTTTGTAATCATGTTTCTTCTGTCTCATTGGCTTTATGGTAATTTGTCTTCGGTTTCCTTATGGCCTTACTTTTATTTTTGCTATGCATAAACATTGTCTTGTTGAATTTAAGACGTAGGGTTTTACTCCTTTGGAGGATGTGACATAAGATTGTCCACCCGAACTTCCTTTTTTTCAGTGATCGTGAAACATGAACCTATGAGTTTTATTTCTTTTTGTTTCATTCAAAGGATGTTTTTAAGTTTAAAAAAAAGAAAGGACGCAATTAAAAAAGGATATCCAGGATGTGTGTGAAACACTGTTGTACGGTGTTTTTCTGCATATGTAATTTAAGTTGACTCATCCACCCAGCTCCCCATCCCCATTATACTTTTTTTTGGTTTTCCTCTGTACATTGCTGTGGGTGTGAAGATAGTATTTTAATATTTGTATAAAGTTTAATTTAATTCTACAGTGTGTATATAACTATTTCTAATTAAAGCTTTCATTTGAAGTGCATAAGTGGTGTATATTTTTTGAGAGTTTGGTGCTTTTTATGTTATGGTTCACTATGAATACTTGTAGGTATATCATATCCATATTGTCATATGACGAGGGATTCCTTTGTATCCAGGGTAAAGTGCAGATACCGTTAGTAAGTAATTAATGTGGTGCGTTACCGCCATCTTGTGGTGGAGCTTTGTAAGTAAGTAGTAATAGGAATTCTGACTCATTTCTGCGAATCGGTTCTTTTGGACAATTCTTTCAAAGAACCGACTTGAAAGAACGATGCAGTTATTTACCACATTACGTACTCTTCTCATCTTTCCTGACAACCCGGTTCTTTGTTACCTATTTATAACGAACTTGATTAATAAGGCCGTTTATTGTAATTTCTTGATTACAATTAATTTGTTGCAGCCATAATGGAGCACACTGAGAAGCTAAATAGTCCACCAGAAGGTTTTTTTTATGTGAGTTGAACCAAAAGAGGAGGTTCTCCGTTCAGTAAGTCGAAACTGACGGTTATTCAGCGATTCAGTCTGATCACTCAGACTGGTTTTGTGAACCGCTTCAACTGGTTTATTGAAAACAGCCGATCAAAGTACAGTTCACTGCAGTGTATACGCGCCATTTAAACTATATAAAGTATTTTATGGTCGGAAATAATATGGCAGATCAGATTATTTGTCGAAGTGAAAAAAGAATAATAATAGACAGTAACATTGACACTACATAATATGTTTCGTCTCTATACAAAATCATAGCAAAATCACATTTGACACAATTTTAACTAATTGATTTATTTCCACCTGTATAGCTACATAACGCTTTAAATTATCGAGTAGTATACTGTATTATGCCAGTAGTACAGCACAGTGTTCCGAACTGATCTCAGATCAGCTTTGAGCGTCGCTCGCACCTCGCAGCTCTAAACTGACTGACTCCATTTTGTGTGAAAGTGATTGTTCGCGAAGGCACGACTCATTCAGCGGAGAAACATTAAACAGAGGTATGTTCCTGAGACCGTGCATATTCACACTTGCCTGAATTCAGCTTTTAAGGGATGCGTTATTTAACCGACTGTTTTGTGGAACGATTCACCATTTAATGAGCTCTTTTTGGATGTGTGTTGTGGTTCTTAAAGGCCCTCTAGCCTTCGTCGGTGTTTGACGCTTGAAGAATAACAGCATCATTATATTACGGTTGTATTTTAACCTTGTTTGCATTTATTTTAAAGAAGATGAGCGGTTGTCGTATTTTCATCGGTCGATTAAACCCCTCTGCTCGGGAGAAGGACGTCGAGCGGTTCTTCAAGGGTTATGGGAGAATCAGAGACATTGACCTGAAAAGAGGCTTCGGATTTGTGGTACGTTTTGCCTTTCGTAAACAATTTCATAAAATTGCCGATATTGCAACAACATACTGTTTGTATTGAATTGTAATTACTGACTTAACAAGCTCTTTTACTGTATGGATGTCAGTGCCTAACCTCAATAATATTAATAGCACATGGGCCGTGTTTCAAAACCTTGTGAGCTTTCTACATGGACAGCGTTTTTAAATAGAAAGCTCTCCTGATTCTGAAACAGCCACGTAATGAAGTGTTCGTGTGTGTGTGTATATATATATATATATATATATATATATATATATATATATATATATATATATATATATATATTACATATTTTATTTTTTTAATATATTTTATTTTTTTATATACTTAGTATATACTTGTTATTTTAATGTTATATATTTTCAAATTCACTACCATTCAAACGTTTAGGGGAACCCAAATGCTGCATTTATTTGAACAGAAAAACAGTAATATTGTGAAACATTTCAAATATCTTTTTTCTATTTTAATATATTTTAAATGGTAATTTATTCCTGTGATGGCAACTGAATTTTCAGCAGCCATTACTCCAGTCTTCAGTGTCACATGATCCTTCAGAAATCAGTGAGGTCTTTGTCACCTTTAATCCATTCAACACATCTTTGCAGAATAAAAGTATTAATTTCTTTTAAAACATGTCTTGCTGACCCCAACCTTTTGAACGGTAGTGTATATAATATTGTCATATGAAATACATACACATACAACAACACTGAGCAATTAACAATTCATAAATGTAAAAAAAACAATTTTTAATACTAAATATTAATTGGAAAAATAAACTAAAGCTCAAGAATGGAGATGCATCAATAATCCTCTGGAGTATAATAATATTCACATGTACAAATTCACATGCTTATTTTTTACAGGAATTTGATGATCCAAGAGATGCAGAAGATGCTGTTTATGAGCTTGATGGGAAAGAGCTCTGCAATGAGAGGTATAATTTAACTCAGTGCCTATTTGTATAGTGGTTTTCACAATACATATCGTTTCAAAACAGCCTTAATTACCTCAGTGAGCAAGCAAGCAAACGGCAACAATAGTAACGAAAATCTAAGCTGTTTATGTAGAAGAAGCCATGAAGGGAACTGAGACTTAGCTGGGGCAGACACATGTATGACAGAACTTTTTTTTTGCAGAGTGACTATTGAACATGCCCGTGTCCGCCTGCGTGGGGGCCGAGGTCGTGGTGGTGCTGGTGGAGGTAGTGGTGGTGGTGGAGGACGTTTCCCTGCTCGCTATAGTCGTGGCTCCCAGGACAGCCGGAGGTAGGATTCAAGCTTTTTTTTTATTTATTTTTTATTATTGCACATTAACAATTTTTTTTTTTTTAAGGAAATTAATACTATTATTCATAAAAGATGCATTAAATCTATCAAAAAGTGATAGTAAAGTCATATTTGCACAGGTAAGGTTGTGTAAACATGCTATGTTCAGTAGAAAGTCAATAAATCGAACTCTCTCACCTGTCAGGAACCCTCCACCAATGCGTACGGAGAATCGTCTCATTGTGGAGAATTTGTCGTCAAGAGTCAGCTGGCAGGTGAGTGTTCATCAGTTTCCTGTCATGCTTTTAGGGAGTCAGTATTCCCAAACACTTCAAATAACAAAAAAGAAAGAAAAAAAGATGATTAGAATATGTAGAGTTAAATTGATTTATTACCCAATTAAATGTAAATCAATGGCTGAAGTACTTTCAAATTCAAGGTCATATAATACTGAGGAAACAGTAAGGTTAAGTCACTTTGCCTCTGTTTTAACCAATTGTTCACCCCTCTATTTGCCAGCCTGACTGTTGTGTCGTATGGAAGAGCTCGCTAATGGTGGAGTTAACCCCTACAGGGTCCCTCTCTCTGGTTAAGCCACTCCCATTGTGTCCCACGCCTAGTTGACCTCCGCCGATCGCACGAGAGCTCTCTGTGAGTGATGCCCTCTCGCTCTAGACGCAGCGGCTGCCGCTACAAAGCGCGGTTTGTGACGGTGCCGAGCTGAAAGAGAGAGAGAGACAGAGAGTGAAAGCGAGAGATCGAGAGAGAGAGGGGCAGAAAGAGAGCGAGAGAAAGAGAGAAAGAGAGCGAATCTCTGGCTTACGCAGTCAATCGAGGGGTTCGGTAATTTGAGAGGCTTCGATCGGTATACTCACCCACCCTGCTCTCTGGTGGTCCCACACACGTGGCCGAGGATAAAACAGCCCGATGGGTACGTTCCCAGGTATTAGTCTATAATCTCTTCCTCGCTGTTTACGCTCGGTGCCCATGAGGGGACGGCACAAATAGGGTACGATCGATGGAGGGAGGCCTTGTGCACTACCACACTGTATGCACTTGTGTTTTGGTAAGAATGCATTTGCCATGTAAATGTACATTTTACTAAATGTGGGGCCCTTTTTTTTTTATTTTTACGAGCCGCTCGGCTCCACATAGTTGCTCTGCTAGTCTTGAGTCTTGTTGTACAGGGGTCCGGGAATGTCACAGCTTTGCAAGCCAAAATTTCCCTGGTCGACATTGTTCCCTTGATTAACACGCCACCCCTTTTCATTCCAGTGCTCATTAATTTTGGCGATGAAACAGAAGCAATGTTTGCGCATTTCAGAAGCCAGGGTTAGCATCACAAAGCTTTACATAGAAATTCGAAAGAACATGATTAAAGGGCTGATTCACCCCTTTGCAGCACTCCATGTTGTGCTTCCAAGTGTCCGCTTGGCTTCACTTTTTTTTGCAATTCTTTTCTGATTACTAATCCAGAACGTTACCCTACGCTTTTTGTTGGTTACAATTCTATCTGTGTGCTGCAGTTTTCATACCTTCAACTTCATTTTAATGTTTATATGTAGCATATTGACCATGGTCCAGGCTTGAGCAAGATCTGAGAGGTTCTCGGACCCCAACTTTGATAGTTAATTTACCCTGATACTTCATAAAACGTGTAAATGTGCTCACCTAAGTTACCTTGCTAACTCAAAATGCTGCTGTACTGTGTGTAGGATTTAAAGGATTTCATGAGACAAGCTGGAGAGGTTACTTTTGCAGATGCCCATCGGCCAAAGCTTAATGAGGGGTGAGCTGGGTATTTTCTTTCCTGTTACTCTCCCAGTAGTTTTTTATTTTTATTTTATTTTTTTCCCCATTGAGTTTGATCAATTACAGTAACTGTAAATATGTTATGTTAAATGGTTGCATATCACAATGAAGACAAATCATGGATTGGTTTTATCATGGATTGAATCTAAATTGATATTGTATTACTTTTTGGATGTTTTGTGTAATACTTTTATCTTTCTACAGTGTGGTTGAGTTTGCCAGTCATAATGATCTAAAAAATGCTATGGAGAAGTTGTCTGGGAAAGAGATCAATGGAAGGAAAATCAAACTTGTTGAGGCTTCCAGGAAAAAGTGAGTTATTCTTGTTTTTAGTTCTCTGTTATTGTTTAAAGTTTTTTTTTGTGTGTGTATATATGTGTGTGTGTGTGTGTGTGTATATGTATGTGTGTATATATATGTATGTATATGTGTGCTAGTGCTGTCAAATTGATGAATCACGATTAGTTGCACTTATTTGATAAAAAATCCAGAAAAAACAGTAATATTGTGAAATATTACAATGATTCAATTATAGATTGATTTCTATAGGATCATGTGACACTAAAGACTGGAGTAATGGCTATTGAAAATTCAGCTTTGTATCACAGAAATAAATTATATTTTAAAGTGTATTAAAATAAAAAAAACATTATTTTAAATTATAATATTTAACAATATTACAGTAATATTACATATTACCGTGGATTTTTTTGGATTTTTATCAAATAAATGCAGGCTTGAGGAGCATAAGAGACTTCTTTCAAAAACATAAAAAATAGTAATGTTTCCAAACTTTTGACTGGTACTGTGTATATGTTATATAATATAATATAAACATGTATAAAACTAAATTTAAAAAGATCATAAGTACTACAATAATTATATTACTAATTTGTACAATATTCAAAAGTTTGGGGTCAGTAAAGTGTCAAGTTTTTTTTTTTGTTTGTTTTTTAAGCAAATTAATGTTTGTTTTTACCAAGGATGGATGGAATTGTTCAAAATTGACAGTAAAGATATTTACATTACAAAAGCTTTCTATTTAAAATAAATGCTGTTCTTTTGAACTTTCTATTCATCAAAGAATCCTGAACAAATGCATCACGGTTTCCACAAAAACGTTGATTATAATAAGAAATGTTTCTTGATCAGCAAATCAGCATGTTAGAATGATTTCTGATGGATCATGTGACACTGAAGACTGGAGTAATGATGCTGAAAACTCAGCTTTACCATCACAGGAATAAATTACATTTTGTATTTGTATTTTTTTTTTTTTTATCAAATAAATGCAGCCAAATAAAAATTATAAAATATAGATATGTGTAGATCGATCAATGAATGGATTTGCTCTTGTTTTCTCTTGTCCTGCAGATCCAGAACCCGGTCTCGTTCAAATAGCTCATCTCGTTCTCGTTCACGAGGGCGTTCCGCATCACGTTCTCGTAGCCGCTCCCGTTCCCACAGCCCCAAATCACATAACCACTCAAGAAGTCGGTCCCGTTCAGTCAGTACTTCTCCTGTGCGGCCCAAAGAAGCAGCACGTGCTGAATCAGCATCCCCGCCGACCCCGGCACAGCGCCCCCCGCCGTCTCGTTCCCCGTCCGCTGACAGCCGTCATTAGACGCCGCTGCACTGGGTGCTGAGGGAAGCGTCTGTGGTCAGGCTTTGCAAGAGGCTGATGAAGTTTATCGCAGCAATATTGTCCCACCTTTGGTCAATTTAGGTCCCGAAAGTGGAGGGACGGCCTCTCTCCATGCCAGTGGTTTCACAGCTCTGTCGTTCATTTAAAGGTATTTGACAGGAGAGTCCATTTAAATCAGGACTATACAGTTATTTTTGTTGGGGTTTTTTTAAGTTCATGTCTAAAATTGGGGTTTTTGTGGTAATTTTTTTATCACTACATACAGAGTGAGGTTTGATTTCTGTTGAGATTCTTTAATTGTATAAACATATTTATGGACAAGCCAGTAAATATGATTGTTTTCAGTAAGTTTGAACCTTTGTTGTGTTCTGAAAACTTGTAATTAGGGTTTTATGAATAATGCAAATTGTTTGTAGCGTAGATGCTTGAGTTATAATGAAAGAAGTTAAAGAATTGAGTTCCCTTCACGCTGCATGAATAAAGAAATCTTGTTACACATTTGTGAATCCCTGTTTTATATACCAGCCTATTCATATGTATGCATTTGATTTCTCATTTTGTATACACATTTTAATGTTGCATTTGTTTGAACGATTAAATTCTGCTTGTTTTGCAATGCATATTCTCATTCTTTTTTTTTTTTTCTTTTTTTTTTCCTTTTTTACAAGAGGATGAGATTTAATATGCCATATTTTTGATGTATTATATAACTGTCTCATGCTTCTGAGTATTTTTTTTGTTTTGTTTTACAGTATGTATCATGTTGAATCAATGTCAGGCTTTGACTGGATATGTTTTGATGCATGTTTTTCAGTCACTGGAATATGAGTCACCTTCCTGTACCATGGTATAATTATTAATTCAATGTTTTTGAACATTTATAGTTTGTGTAGCACTGTAAAAAAAAAAATAATAATAAATTCCCTAAATGATGTGTTAGTACTAGGGTCAGTTCATCTGTAAACTCAAAATCATTACATGTTAGACAGAAATATTGTTTGTTAAAGTTAACTACAGTACACATTTATTGTTAACATTAAGGTTGCAACTTTGTTTTTCACACTTGAAAGGTGTTTTGAAAAATTAAGCATCAGACTCCAAGACATTTGTTCTCTGTATAATTTGTTTTATGGCTTAGATCTCAATTGAATAGTTTTATTAAATAAATGGTGATATTCAAATAAAAAATTTGGCACCAGTTTCAAGGCAGCTGAGAAAGCAGCTTTTGTGTTGTTGTGCAACCACATACAATTGCACATTGTGTTGAAACTTTTCAGGCTGATGCTGTTGTTTTTCAAGGAAGAAAAAAAAGTGTGCTTTCTTCTACTCGGTATATCTTTCATCCTTCTCTGTGGCCCCAGTACCCACTGTACTTTGGTCCAAAATTCCTCAAGTTTTTTGTCTTTTTTAAACTCTATGGGGTCCCTTCAGATGTTACTGTTAGGGTCTATTACTTCAGCTGCTCTTGCTGCTGTTGTGTAAGAAAAGATAAGTAGTCCATTTTAAGATTTACAATATAATGCTCTATTTTTAGGATTTTTGGTCAAATTTTTAGTAACATCTTTAGAAGATAAAGTCTGTGCACATTCTTGTCGTGCCAAACAGTGTTTTCCTGCAGTTCCGGAGTAACTGATCACATGGCACTTACAGCTCAGATGATTGGTTTAAAAAAATAGTTTTTTTTAGGTTTGTAATTGCTTTATTTTAGCCTATTAAATAGATATGAGTTTTTATCATGTCACAAATAGATATTAGACTCAGATTCAGCTTTATTGTCCCATTTAGGGAAACTATGATTGCAGCAAGGTACCAGAGCACTAACCACATCCATGTACATATCAAATAAACTGTTCAATTTATCAACGATCAAATAAACACACATTAAAATACCAGACTCTATTCTTAATTCATACATTGTGTATATACTAAGTACACTCGCTTCCAGGCCTGAACAGTTTAGTAGCTTAATGGCCACAGTCACACATTAACAGTGTTGGGGAGTAACTACCCAGCAAACACAGCAACGTTGTAAAAACGTTTTTTTCACGTTGTGAAAAGGTCGTGATAACGTTTTTATCCTACGTATTTAATACGACAAATGTCGGGGGTTTTTTTCACGTTATAAATACGTTTTTTCACAACGTTGCAGAAACGTACTTACCACGTCCAAACTGGTTCTTCACTTCACACATGCTGTCATCAAAATGTTTTTTTTTTTTTTTTACTGTTATCTTTGAAAAATGACTTTAATATAAAACAATATTATAACTGTATAGTAAGAGAAATAGATTTAGTGGTCTTTTTAGATCTCTTTATAATTCGTCACAGGTTACAATATTTCTGTAGATCTGAATATTCAGCTTATTACTAGCGCTTTTTACATTTTACCTTACCTGTAGGGCTGACTTCTGGTTGTTGCCCATTTTATAAGACTACATTAACATATGTAGGCCTAATAATTTATACTACACACAAATTTAGTCACTCATTGTATTTATCCACAAAATATAAAAAGCAATATGATAGAGGTAGTTGACAAAAAATAAAAATCTGTCATTTACTCATCCTTGCATTATTCCAATCTAAACCTGTATGACTTTCTTTCCTCTGTTGAACACAAAGGGAGGTGTTAATGTTAACCTTAGTCAGGAGATATTAAGCATAATCTTCCTTATTCACCATTCACTTTTCTGAACCAAAGAAAGTGGATGGTGAATAAGGAACATTAACGTTAAGGTCTAACAAAGTCATACAAGTCTGGAATAACAAAAAAAAAAAAAAAGTTAAATAACAGCTTTTTCGTTGTTCGTAGAGATAATGTAAAATGAAATCCCAGTACTTTCAAGGACCTTGAGATTTTTTTTCAAAGACTACAATTAGAGCTCTCATTAATAATAATAAAAAATTCTAAACAGATAAATAAAAATACGCCAATAAAACAAAATGGTACAAATAAAGTACAGCACAAATTTAAATATAAGAAAATTAACAAATAGAAAAATCCAAGAAATTTCAGTGCACAGCTGTTATAACAGAAGAAAAAAGAAAAAAAAAAAAAAAAACTGAATTTCATCTGTAAAATGTAAATTCTTAATTTAACTACAAACCTGATTCCAGAAAAGTTGGGACACTACAAATTGTGAATAAAAACAGAATGCAATGATGTGGAAGTTTCAAATTTCAATATTTTATTCAGAATACAACATAGATGACATATCAAATGTTTAAACTGAGAAAATGTATCATTTTAAGGGAAAAATAAGTTGATTTTAAATTTCATGGCATCAACACATCTCAAAAAAGTTGGGACAAGGCCATGTTTACCACTGTGTGGCATCCCCTCTTCTTTTTATAACAGTCTGCAAACGTCTGGGGACTGAGGAGACAAGTTGCTCAAGTTTAGGAATAGGAATGTTGTCCCATTCTTGTCTAATACAGGCTTCTAGTTGCTCAACTGTCTTAGGTCTTCTTTGTCGCATCTTCCTCTTTATGATGTTTTCTATGGGTGAAAGATCTGGACTGCAGGCTGGCCATTTCAGTACCCGGATCCTTCTACGCAGCCATGATGTTGTAATTGATGCAGTATGTGGTCTGGCATTGTCATGTTGGAAAATGGAAGGTCTTCCCTGAAAGAGACGACGTCTGGATGGGAGCATATGTTGTTCTAGAACTTGGATATACCTTTCAGCATTGATTGTGCCTTTCCAGATGTGTAAGCTGCCCATGCCACACGCACTCATGCAACCCCATACCATCAGAGATGCAGGCTTCTGAACTGAGCGCTGATGACAACTTGGGTTGTCCTTGTCCTCTTTAGTCCAGATGACATGGCGTCCCAGTCTTCCAAAAAGTCAAAATTTTCAAATTTTGATTCGTCTGACCACAGAACAGTTTTCCACTTTGCCACAGTCCATTTTAAATGAGTCTTGGCCCAGAGAAAACGCCTGCGCTTCTGGATCATGTTTAGATATGGCTTCTTTTTTGACCTATAGAGTTTTAGCCGGCAACGGCGAATGGCACGGTTGTGATTTCCATTACAGTAGCATTCCTGTATGTGATGCAGTGCAGTCTAAGGGCCGAAGATCACCGGCATCCAGTATGGTTTTCCGGCCTTGACCCTTACGCACAGAGATTGTTCCAGATTCTCTGAATCTTTGGATGATATTTTGCACTGTAGATGATGATAACTTCAAACTCTTTGCAATTTTTCTCTGAGAAACTCCTTTCTGATATTGCTCCACTATTTTTCGCCGCAGCATTGGGGGAATTGGTGATCCTCTGCCCATCTTGACTTCTGAGAGACACTGCCACTCTGAGAGGCTCTTTTTATACCCAATCATGTTGCCAGTTGACCTAATAAGTTGCAAATTGGTCCTCCAGCTGTTCCTTATATGTACATTTAACTTTTCCGGCCTCTTATTGCTACCTGTCCCAACTTTTTTGGAATGTGTAGCTCTCATGAAATCCAAAATGAGCCAATATTTGGCATGACATTTCAAAATGTCTCACTTTCAACATTTGATATGTTATCTATATTCTATTGTGAATAAAATATAAGTTTATGAGATTTGTAAATTATTGCATTCCTTTTTTATTCACAATTTGTACAGTGTCCCAACTTTTTTGGAATCGGGTTTGTAGTTACAAATTATTTTATTGCAATTATTATAATACTTATATTGCAATCTAATTACTTTTTTGCACTAAAACCAATGCTTGTATTTTAAGGATTTTTTTTCAACACAAATTACAGATAAGGCATCCAAAATACAATTTAGAACTTATTAATTAATATATATTACATATGTAAAGCTTATAATGGCTATTATTGTTCAATAAATAATATTTTATAATATTGGCATACCTGATTTTGAGAAACAGTCTGTGTTTTAGCTGTTTTCCAGCACTTTCATAGCAGGTTACATTGTCATGCCAGTAGGTGGCAGCGAGGTAACTTACTAACTTAATGAGTTAGTAAGTTAGTAAACCATTCATTCAATGCTGATGCATTCTGTTGTAATGCCGAATTCTGTGATCCTAGTTATAAGGTTAGGATTAGGGATGGGTTTAGTAGTAGGTTGGATTTGCTCAATACAGCGCCAACTAGAGTCACATAATTTGGTAGGTCACAGATTTCGGCACAACACCAGAAATCTGACGCTTCATTTCATAGAGATCATTGCATTGACTAATGTTGACGCCTGTCATGTGAAATCCCCTTAACCACTGAAAGAATACTATGACAAAGATATAGATATACAGCAAATGTGGGGGGAATTATGTTTCACACTGTTGCACTAAATAGATGTATTATAGCAAACAAAGTTTAGTCATGTTCCTGAGTAATATCTGCATGCACCTAATTCTGCAGAGAACATATAATACGCCAGTAGACAGCAATCCATATGAGAGAGAAGTCTGGAGTGGAAGGTGGATCTGGAACCGACTTCTGTCCAGGTTGTCACAACATCTCTTGTTTATCTGTCTTCACAAACTGCCCTAAAATACAATTCAGACATCAACAAGGATTGTTATAAATATAACGTGAGGTTCTTACATTCACAATGCTCATTTGGCCTCGGTGGTGAAGTGTGCAGAAAATTCTGCCGGACTGAAATTTTTTTAGTCTTTTAGTCATTTTTTAGTCATACCCTTCTTATACTAATGGTAACAACTTTATAACACAACAATAAATAACTCTCAAAACTAACTCTTTAATACTGCAAATACCACGTAGAGCCATATGATTTCCGCGATGCAGAAACATGGATAAAATCACAGAATCCAGTCACAAATGTATTTTACTGTATTAAGCGGAACGTCACAGAATTTGGCAATTTTTGAATTAATAAATCAAAAGTAGGGCTGTACAATGAATCAGATATCGATACAGACTAGTGTCTGTGAATATTAAAGCTCAAAAAGACTGCTAATGAAATCTGAAGTCTTTATGTTCTGCCATGTCTATGTGAATGAGCGCTGCAGTTTCGACTACTACTACACAAACTGAAGCGTGATGATTTCAGTGTCTACTGTCTCCCAATACATGAACACATGAACTGCATCTGCAGAGCTGCTCTCAGAGTCACTTCATCAACATTTCACTATTTAATTTAATAGAACTATCAACATTTGTTGTATCATACACACAGGAATGTATGTATGTTTGAGGTTTTACTTACAAGTCATGGTTCATAGCGCCTTAGAGATGTTCTCTGCACAGCCATCAGCGTGGAAGAATCTAGGTACATAAACAATTTGTCACAGAGCCAACATCATGTGGTATACAATGTCAGGTTTATTAGAAATAAATAAACTAGAGCAGAGGTGAAAATGCAGAAAAAATAAGAATAATACCCAGTAAGTAATTTTTTGTGTCTAAAAGATGTCTAATAGCCGTCAAAACACAGCCCAGACGTCTAGGCTAAAACAAGGCTAAATTTGGGCTGTCAGTGAAAATCTAATAGACGTCTAACCATAGCCCAAGAACAGACTAGTCATCAAATAGACAGCTAATGAATGACTACATATATACGTCTAATAGACAACAAAATGATGGCTAAAGGATTCTTTTCACAAATGACAATCCATCCAAACAAATTAAATATAAAGGTTTTATTTACAAAATAAAATATTAAAAATACAATTAAATATAAAGATTATGATAAAAAATATGGAACATTTAAGATAGTAAAAATATAAAGAATGACAAAATAAAAAGTTAACTTTTAAGTAAAAAAAAAAGGTTAACCCTTTTGTTGGTTTATAAAACAACATGATTAACTGGTGGCTTTATTTCCATTGTTTAAAATGCCCCCCAGTTGCATTCCTTAACTCAAATTCTGTTGCCGCTGGGAAGTTGGTCATCACGGCATCTGCCAAATAAGAAAAAAAAAATTGCACAAGAAAAGCAATGTTGACATCATCATTTTTTACTTTAATTACAGTAATTGTGACAAAATCATTCTCTTTTGCTTGGATGCACACTAGAGCTGGGCAATATAGAGTTTTTAAGATATATGTATGCAACATGTTTAAAGAGATAGTTCACCCAAAAATTAAAATTCTGTCATCATTTACTCACCCTCAACTTGTTCCAAACATGTATGGGTTTCTTTCTTCTGTTGAACACACAAGAAAAAAGATATTTTGAAGAATGTTGGTAACCAGACATTTGATGGTAGCCATTGACTTTCATAATAGGAAAATAAATACTATGGAAGTCAATGGGGTCCATAAACTGTTTGATTACCCGCATTCTTCAAAATATCTTCTTTTGTGTTCAACAGACGAAAGAAACAACTTTGGAACAACTTGAGGGTGAGTAAATGATGACAATTAACATTTTTGGGTGAATTATCTCTTTAAACATGTCACATGTTTTAGCCACCATGTTGCATTAGAACAATGAGATAGACAATTGGGAAAGCTGATTTTATTCCTTTGTGTGTGCAATGTGCTGTGAATGTAAGGGTTCTGTTCTGTATATTCATTGTTGTGGTTTGTTGACTGATTGCTGGATAATTTGCTATAAACCTTGTGTCTTTAAATCCAAGAAAGTGGATCACATCACTCCAGTTCTGAGGTTTTTACACTGGCTTCCTGTCTGTCAAAGAATTGATTTCAAAATACTACTGCTGGTTTTTAAAGTATTAAATGGTTTAGGGCCAAAGTAAATTTATGATCTTCTGCTGCATTATGAAACATCCAGACCTCTCAGGGCGTCTGGGACAGGTCTGCTTTCTGTCCCCAGAGTCAAAACTAAACATGGAGAAGCAGAATTTAGTTTTTATGCACAATATATCTAGAACAAACTCACAGAAAACTGCAGTTCTGCGGCAACTCTTAATTCTTTTAAATCAAGGTTAAAGACTTTACTGTTTGCCGCTGCCTTTTATTAATTGGAAAGAAATAATAATACATTTCTTACACTGCACTGGAACTTTTACTTTCACTGTTTTATCATGTTTTTATTTATTATTGAACTATTTTAAAGTGTTTTTAAATGTCTTCTTATATTACCCTATGTTGCTTTTATGTTTTATACAGCACTTTGAATTAGCTTGTTGCTGAAATGTGCTATACAAATAAATTTGCCTTGCCAAGTCAAAAACTCATATTTTCATATCATAATGATATAAAGAGTAAAAGGATATGTGTGGCTTTCATGACAAATTATAATAGGTTGCACACGTTTCATGTTTATCCCCTTGAATTCAGATATTTAGAGTTTAAGGGCACACAGAAACACAGGGGTTACAGTGCATGTAAGTTAGCATGTTAAGCTAACCACAACATGGCTTATTCTACACTGTTACTCGCTAAAATGTCACGGTTCTTACAAATGATAACAAATAATGTAGATATATAATGAACACGTCAAAAATCACGTCGAAAATAGTAATGGCAATTTCAAAACACAGCTTCAATTCGAAGATTGGTTCGGAGCGTGTATCAAACTGCCAAAGTCACGTGATTTCAGTAAACGAGGCTTCGCTACGTCATCACTGTTTCGAAACACTTCGAAATGTCAATGGTTCACCGCTAGGGGACCGATGATCGCTGTGAACCCATAAATCATGAGGAGTCACTAAGAAGAACCATTGAACAAGTGTCTGTGGGTTTTACCTGATCTCGGATCAGTTTTATACATTTGTAGACGTTTTAATTAGACATTAGTATAATTAAAAGGAATAATAGTAGTTAATAGTGTCGTATTGGCCTGTTTATCGGAGCCATCCATGGAACAAACAAAACAAGCCCTGACAATTTATAAAAGAACATATAGACACTTATTAATTTTATTAGATGATTAGTTAATTGCATTTGAAAGAATTTATTTTCAATAAAACATTTGCAATAGATTTGTAAAAGGTGTTTTTATGCATGTTTGGCCCATAGGTTTGGCCTGGGTTTTTGTTGCAGTTACACTGTTCTGACCAGCAGGGGTCGCTGTGGAGACGGGTGACGGATTGTTTCGAAGCTTCGACACAATACGGCACATTTGCTTTAACTGTTTCAGTGTTTCACGAAGCCTCGGTCTGCTCATCACTAGGTCTTGCATAATTTGCAGACGACATTGGTCTGACTACGGTTAGACTTATAAAATCCAAAAAACTGCCATACTGGCGAGCTGACTTGTTTTCCTGTTTTATCAACAATTTCCTCGCTCGCTGCGGCACTCATTTTCCACTTATCACTACACGCCGGTTCTTACTGTTACTGAAGAATCCAACACGAGACAACGATATGGCGCAACCAAAAATGATGGGCAGTTAGCGTGTAACTCCCTACGTTGCTAGGTTACCAGAGAGTGAGTGCCTTTGTTAATGCAACCAAACTTGCTTCGCAACCTCTTGTTTCTTCCGACGAAGAAAAAAATAATAATCGAACGTTTTATCGAACGCATTTTTTATTATATATCGATTATCGAGATATCGATTACGTGTCTATCGCGATACATATCGTTATCGTTTTATCGCCCAGCCCTACTACTCATCATGTTAAATCAAAGTAATACTGTTTGTATGTACAACATAACAGGCCGGATTGTTTAGCACACAATTGTAAACGTTCGCGAAAGTTCCGCCGTCACAAAGCAGTAATTCCCACTCACTGAATTAAAATAATAAAAATAATCAACTAAACAATAACACATTCAACAATTACATTTGCAGAAGCACATAGAGTACATTGTGCTCAAAATGAGCCTAAAATGTTAAATAATTAGCCTAGCTAGGGATCGATAAGATACATTTACAAAAGTACAAACATAAAATATTATTTAATAATATTATATTCACAGAAAAAATAAATAAATAATAGTAAAAAATAAAATAAAAAAAATAATAGTAATTACAGTTAGAATGTGTTAAATATTTATTAATTTAATTTATATCGATTTTGTTTTATTTTTGTAATATGCTTTTGTAAAGTCAATTTTGTTGTAATACTATAGTGTGTGTGTGTGTGTGTATATATATAATGTGATATATCTATACACTATTTTTACAGCGTGATTTTTGGTGAATTGTATTAAAACCAGTTAGGGTCAGCTTGACTGACAAACATAATTATTCATTATAATAATAGTTATTGGAACCCACAACAATTGTTTTGTCCCCGTGCTAAAATGGTTTGTCCCCTTTTTTAATTCATAGACAATAACAAGTGTGATTTCAATGATATTTTGACCATTGAACAAGGAAATGGAAATCCCTGGTTTCCATTTCAGAAATCTGGTCACCTGAGCTTACAGGCACTCTAAAATGACGGCCTGATGGCAACGCCTGAAACTCAGTTCGTAGTGGATGGTCAACAGTACAAAGAATAACCTGGGCCTTCTTAAAAACATAATTATGAAAAATGTCAGAAGGACCAGACTGATCAATGATCTTCCCTGCTACCTTTACAAGGCTACTTTACCTGTTTTTGCTAGTCGAACTTAGAGTACCATACCATGCCACAATACAAAAGAAAAGGACAGATTCAATAAATTGTTTGTAAAACAGTATCATCATAGTAGGACGAGCTCTAAAATATTTTAATTTCCTCAAAAAGTACAACCTTTGTTGAAACCTTTTACCAACATTGGAGATCAACTTATTGTCAGTAACCACTCCCAAGTATGTCCAAACCTTTAATCGTTGTCACCATGTCCTTTGTTTTATTAACATTAAGCTGAAGAGAAAATCAATTGCACCACGACACAAAGTCCTCCACTACAGGACCATGTCTCAGATCCTGTTCGTGGAGAAGACTCACAATCACAAGTCATCCGCATACTTTATAATATGACTGTTCTCATACCTACTCCTCCAATCATTGGTGTACATGATAAACAAAAGAGGTGAAAGATAACAGCCTTGAGGTGAACCAGTGGAACAGTACTAAAGATCTGAGTGCACTTAGGGCTTGTCCGAATCCACTTTTGCTAGTTTAACGATGGAAAAAATGGTCGGTGCGCCAGGTGCATGGTCCAAAAGGGTTGTACCTAGTCTCTTAATGAGTCATGGGTGTGTTTTGGGCATAACGTGCAATAAACCAATCAGAGTCTCATCTCCCATTCCCTTTAAAAGCCAGTTGCGCTTGCACCATGGCGGATTCGCTATTTACATGGCGGAATTTGCAAGTGGAAAGACTGAATGCTTCTCCAGAGAGGAATCCTTTTATTTTTAATATTTAAAAATGTTTGTGTGCTGCTGCACGTCCCTGTATGTGTAATAAGCAGTGTGTGTACGCACGTTGTGCACCCGCCTATAGGCGCATATTACTAACACGCCCTTTAAATAACACAAAAATTACTGCGCTATTGACTTAGACCAGGTTTTTGTTGGTCAATGGCGCAGTCGTTTTCAATTGCCTCAACGCGCCAACAATGCACCTGAACAACACACCTCGTTTTCATACCAGCACGCCCATGGTCGAACAGATGGGCACAAGTGCGTTTGCTATTTAAACAACGTGGCACTGGACTGCGTCAGGCTGAAACTAGAAAAAAACTCTTTGCATTGTGCCGGGTGTATGATAGGGCCCTTTGGCTTTTCCAAGTGTCTGAACAAACAATTTAACAAAGTAAGGTTAGCATCCTCGACACCCCTGCCCTGTCTAAATGCAAACTGAAAAGGATCAAGACTATCTTTGGACTGCTGTAAAATTTCTCCCTTAACTACTTTCCCAAAAAACACTTCATAACTATTGAAGAAAGAGCTATCGGCCTAAAATCATTGAGTTCCCTTGGAGCTCATTCGATTTTTTTTCCAAATTTCAGTTACTATAATATCTCACACAACTGTTCAGCACACGTGTAACACCCTTCCTACAATATTATCTGGACCGGGACTTTTATTAGTGTTAACACACTGGAAAAAAAAAACATTTAACCCTTTGCACGCTGACATTAAAAGCTTGACTGCTTGCAGTCCTTTGCTTCTATTTCTGATTTAAAATCATTATCATCAAACCTTAAAAAAAATGTGTTCAGCTCATCAGCAAACTTTTTCACTGAACTAAACCCATTCAGTTTAATATCACACACACCACTTCTGTGAGTTCGTCAATATTTTCTGATGCAGCTTGGAAAACAGTCCAGTCTGTACAGTCAAAATAGCCCTGTAAGGCCAATGAGCTTTCCTCTGAGCTCTGACCACACCTGCACCTTTCTTTCCTGTGTCTTCTCCCTTCGTAACACAGGCTTATAAACAGGGAGAAGGTGCACCACATTGTGATCTTCACATTGTGAAACCGATAGGAGGGCCTGCTACGGCTTACATTGCTCCCGTAATAGATCCATAACAGAGGTCCAAAGTCTAATCATGTCTTGTATGGCAGTTGACATACTGATAAAAATCACATAGAGTCTTCTTTATGTGATTTTTTTTCACATAAAGAAGTCAATTGCATTGACTAACTGGGGCCCATGTCAGTAAGCAGACAGACTGGCTAAACCGACCGTCTGCTAGCTGTCTCATGTCACAGAAGTCAGATAAATCCCAACACATAGAGACTCTTTCACCTAGATATTATCACATAGAGACTGTGTCTGTCCCCCGAATTAGTAAATACAAAAAACTCTCGAACCCATTTAAGGGTAAAATTTTTATTGATGTTCAACAAATAAAACGATACAATACAGATTAACAAATTATAAAGCTTGGTTTACTGAATATTAGAGACCTTTCTACAAAATCACTTTTTGTAAATGATATGATTACAGATCATAACCTAGATGTACTGTGTTTGACAGAAACCTGTCTAAAACCAGATGATTACATTACTTTAAATGAGTCCACCCCCCAAGATTATTGTTATAAACACGAGCCGCGTCTGAAGGAAAAGGGGGAGGTGTTGCTGTAATTTATAGTAATAAAGATACTAGAAAAGGCAGTATCCTCACAACTATGTTCCTTTTTAGAAAGAAATGGTATCTGCAAGGATTTCCAGTCAGGATTTAGACCGTATAATAGTACTGAGACTGCTCTCATTAGCGTTACAAATGATTTGCTCTTATCATCCGACCGTGGTTGTATCTCTCTATAAGTGTTACTTGATCTTAGCACTGCATTCGATACTATTGACCACAACATTCTTTTGAATAGACTCGAAACTTATGTTGGCATTAGTGGAATTGCATTGACATGGTTCAAATCATACTTATCTGACCGTATGTAGCAGTAAATGAAGAGATATCATATCGAGCACAAGTTCAGTATGGAGTACTGCAAGGCTCAGTGCTAGGACCGTTGCTTTTCATCCTGTACATGCTACCCTTAGGAGATATCATTAGGAAGCATTTCCTACTACTTAATTCTCAAAAAACAGAGATTCTAATTATTGTACCAAAAACCTCCGCACGTAGTAACCTAGAATACTGTCTAACACTTGATGGCTGCTCTGTCAAGTCTTCGTCGTCAGTTAGGAACCTGGGTGTGGAGGTTTAGCTGGACAATAACTTTTTTCTAGAGCTGATGTACAGCCAAAACAGTCTCTCTTCCATTAATTTCCTATTATCACTTTAAAGCTGCTTTTAAACAATCTAAATTGTGAAAAGCGCTAGGCTATATAAATGAAGGTGACTTGACTTGACTTGACTTGACTTGACTTTGAATTGCAGTTATTAAAATCCACGGGAACAAAGTTCGGAGCATCTGGACAGATTTATCTCAAATTTGATAAAACTTTGAAAAATAAAAAATTAAGGACATGTTTTAAATACATTTAAATCTTTTGAAATGGATTTTCACTAGCCTACATTTTTAATAGGTGTGGAAGATGTTTTCATTTTACTTTAGATGGCATTATATATATATATATATTAGACTACCAGTCAAAAGTTTGGACACACTTTCCCATTCTCTTTGATGGGAAAGTGTGTCCAAACTTTTGACTGGTAGTGTATATATATATATATATATATATACATATTAAATAAAAGGTTCTCAAATTAGTGTCAATAAACAGTGTTCTTACTGTGAAAACGAACCCCCTATCGGTACACAAATCCTGCACTTACATAACCTGGATGAAAAGTACTACTTTTAAACTTCTGCTAGAAAAAAAAAAAACTCCAGTACTAAATTATTAAAAGTTCTGTTTTATTAGGGTATGACTATTTTGTATTATTTATATGGCATTAAAACAATTATTAGTGTTTCAGTTAAGACTGGAGGACAGTACAAAAGAACAATTAGGTTCTACAGTTAAATTTATTGTTTTTGAATGAATATACAGTTTCATTTTTGATTAACTCTTCTATTAACTAAAAACTGGAATAAAACCAGCATATGGTGATATTTTGTCTTAAAATTGCTTTTTCAGCATAATAATCTCAAATGTCAGATTTCACGGTCAGAGGGCCCATTAGTTTCTTCAGTTGCTCTTTCCACTGTTGTGTACACTTGTGTTTCTGTATAAGAAAAGAGAAAACAGTTATTTTTAGAATTTATAATACTTAATACTTTTTTTTTTTTTAAATAAGCACTTCATCAATCTTTAGGTTAATTAAATAAGAATTATACCACTATTATGCTTTAAAGATAAAATAAATTGATAAACATTCTTCTCAGAAATGTAATTTCATAACATACAGTCATGTGAAAAAGAAAGGACAAATTTTATGGTTTTACGTATCAGAACATAATAAAAATCTTCTGGTCATAGGAGGTCTTAAAATGAGGTAAATACAACCTCAGATGAACAACAACAAATGACATATTACACCATGTCATTATTTAACAAAAATAAAGCCAAAATGGAAAAGCCATGGGTGACAAACTAAGTACACCCTATGATTTAATTGCTTGTAGATCCACTTTCAGTAGCAGTAAGTTGTAGGAATCGTTTTCTGTATGACAGTATCAGTCTTTCGAATCGTTCTGGAGAAATTTTGGCCTGCTCTTCTTTACCACGTTGCTTCAGTTCATTGAGGGCATTTGTTTATGCACAGCTCTTTTAAGGTCCCACCTCAACATTTCAGTCAGGTTGAGGTCTGGACTTTGACTGGGCCAGTGCAACACCTTAATTCTTTTCTTTTTCAGCCATTCTGTTGTAGATTTGCTGGTGTGCTTGCAATCATTGTCCTGTTGCATGACCCAATTTCGGCCAAGCTTTAGCTGTTGGATAGTCTCACATTTGACTCTATTATACTTTGGTCATGGTCAACTCAATGACTGCAAGGTGCCCAGGTCCTGTGGCTGTAAAACAAGCCAAAAATCATCAACCCTCCATCAGCATGATGGACAGTTGGTATGAGGTGTTTGTGCTGATATACTGTGTTTAGTTTTCACCTAACTTGGCGCTGTACATTATGGCCAAACATCTCCACTTTGGTCTCGTCTGTCCAAGTCCAAAGGACATTGTTCCAGAAGTCTTGAGGTTTGTTCAGATGCAACTTTGCAAACCTAAGCTGTGCTGCCATGTTCTTTTTAGACATGCCATGTTCTGGCAACCCTTCCAAACAAGCCAGACTTGTTCAGTCTTTTTCTAATTGTACTGTCATGAACTTTAACATTTAACATGCTAACTGAGGCCTGTGGAGTCTGAGGTGTAGTTCTTGGGTGTTTTGCAATTTCACTGAGCAGTGCACGGTCTGACCTTGGGGTAAATTTGCTGGGACATCCATTCCTGGGAAGACTGGCAACTATCTTGAATGTTTTCCACTTGTGAATAATCTTCCTTACTGTAGAATAATGGACTTCAAATTGTTTAAAAATGTCCATATAACCCTTCCCAGATTGATGGCAGCAATAATTGCTTCTCTTAGATCATTACTGATGTCTGATGTCTTGGCATTGTGTTAACACAAACCTGAACGCTCCAGACCAGCAAACTGCCAAAACCTCTGCTTTTATAGAGTTGATCACACTTGCTGATGATCAGTTAATCAAAGACATTTGATTAGCAGTGCCTGACTGCTACTTACCCTCTTAATTCCTATGGAAGCAGTAAGGGTGTACTTAGTTTGTCACCCATGGCTTTTCTATTTTGGCCTAGTTTTTGTTAAATAAATAATGACATGGTGGCATGTGTTGTTGTTCATCTGAGGTTGTATTTACCTCATTTTAATACCTGCCAAGGACCAGATGATTTTTTATTATGTCCTGATATATAAAACCATAGAGTTCAAAAGGGTATCCTTTCTTTTTCACATGACTGTAAGTTTAATGGACTTCATGTACCTTTTTGAGATGGTCTCAGCTTCTGAATGCATCTGAACAGGACTATGAAGATAAGAGCCTCGACTATCTGGAACACAATGTAGATGGCAGGAAAGAAATACAGCTGACCAATGAGCTCAGCAGGGAAGGCCAACTTCAGGATTGTGGTACACAGTTGGGCGTTCTGACAGCCTACCTCCATACTAACAGTCCGTCTGCAACTGAGGACCCAAGGACACAAATGAACATCAAACTTAAGAAAAATGCACTGTGACTGAACAATAAATCAATTGGTTGACTATCTTGATAATGGATTTGGCCAGATACAATACAATTTCATATTCCGGTGGGCATACATACGGTGCATTCATCCTGAACAGAGTGGACAGGATATATCCACATATGTATCCAATCAATGGCATCAATGCTGCTATGGCTACAAGTTGTGGAGATAGCACTGTGAAAATCTTTCCACCATCAGATATACCAGCAAAAACACCAATGACAACACAGGAGATCAGCATCACCATCAACCCAACCTACAAGCCAAACAGGGAATAAAACAGGAAAATAGTTGCAGAACATGCTTATAATTCATATAATTTGTCTGTCATGCTGATGGCATGTAGCCAGAGGATTTATCCGTTACAATACAGCAGTTTGCGTGGTCGAGCAGCGTTCTTGTTGATATTTTTCGTTCTTTTTTTCACAACATGTCAGAATTACCATAATTACAAGATTACAAGTCAGAGCTTTCAAAAAAAATCTTAGTTTACAAATTGTAATTACGAGTTCTGTGAGGGCATAAACACTTGGTAGCCATAGGTTGGAATCTCATAATAACTGTAATTCTACGTACACTCACCTAAAGGATTATTAGGAACACCTGTTCAATTTCTCATTAATGCAATTATCTAATCAACCAATCACATGGCAGTTAATGCAGTGGCTTCAATGCATTTAGGGGTGTGGTCCTGGTCAAGACAATCTCCTGAACTCCAAACTGAATGTCAGAATGGGAAAGAAAGGTGATTTAAGCAATTTTGAGCGTGGCATGGTTGTTGGTGCCAAACGGGCCGGTCTGAGTATTTCACAATCTGCTCACTTGCTGGGATTTTCACGCACAACCATTTCTAGAGTTTACAAAGAATGGTGTGAAAAGGGAAAAACATCCAGTATGCGGCAGTCCTGTGGGCGAAAATGCCTTGTTGATGCTAGAGGTCAGAGGAGAATGGGCCGACTGATTCAAGCTGATAGAAGAGCAACTTTGACTGAAATAACCACTCGTTACAACCGAGGTATGCAGCAAAGCATTTGTGAAGCCACAACACGCACAACCTTGAGGCGGATGGGCTACAACAGCAGAAGACCCCACCGGGTACCACTCATCTCCACTACAAATAGGAAAAAGAGGCTACAATTTGCACGAGCTCACCAAAATTGGACAGTTGAAGACTGGAAAAATGTTGCCTGGTCTGATGAGTCTCGATTTCTGTTGAGACATTCAGATGGTAGAGTCAGAATTTGGCGTAAACAGAATGAGAACATGGATCCATCATGCCTTGTTACCACTGTGCAGGCTGGTGGTGGTGGTGTAATGGTGTGGGGGATGTTTTCTTGGCACACTTTAGGCCCCTTAGTGCCAATTGGGCATCGTTTAAATGCCACGGCCTACCTGAGCATTGTTTCTGACCATGTCCATCCCTTTATGACCACCATGTACCCATCCTCTGATGGCTACTTCCAGCAGGATAATGCACCATGTCACAAAGCTCGAATCATTTCAAATTGGTTTCTTGAACATGACAATGAGTTCACTGTACTAAAATGGCCCCCACAGTCACCAGATCTCAACCCAATAGAGCATCTTTGGGATGTGGTGGAACGGGAGCTTCGTGCCCTGGATGTGCATCCCACAAATCTCCATCAACTGCAAGATGCTATCCTATCAATATGGGCCAACATTTCTAAAGAATGCTTTCAGCACCTTGTTGAATCAATGCCACGTAGAATTAATGCAGTTCTGAAGGCGAAAGGGGGTCAAACACAGTATTAGTATGGTGTTCCTAATAATCCTTTAGGTGAGTGTATGTCTGTGTTTCCGCGTTCAAGGATTTTTTCAAGTGATGCTCACTGCAGAGCCAAATGGGTCAAATGGGTGGAGCTTGACCTAATTTAGGTTTAGGGTTAAAGGGATAGTTCACCCAAAAATGAAAATTACCCCATGATATACTCACCCTCAAGCCATCCTAGGAGTATATGACATTCTTTTTTCAGACATATAAAATTTGTTATATTAAAAAATGTCCTGGTTAATCTAAGCATTATAATGGCAGTAAATGGCAGCCCAAAATTTAAAGCCCAAAAAAGTGCATCCATCCATTATAAAAGTAATCCACACGGCTCCAGGGGGTTAATAAAGGCCTTCTGAAGCGAAGTGATGTGTTTGTCTAAGAAAAATATCCATATTTAAAACTTTATAAAGTAAAATATCTAGCTTCCGCCAGACCGCCTTCCGTATTCAATTTACGAAGAAAGTGTAATGCCTCTCGCAGTTCAAAAGCTTACGTTACATCCAACGTCATACGTCACTCCAGTTACGCTGTTTTCGTAAGTTAAATATGTTAAATATGGATATTTTTATTACACAAATGTATCGATTCGCTTCAGAAGGCCTTTATTAACCCCCCGGAGCCGTGTGGATTACTTTTATGAATGGATGCACTTTTTTGGGCTTCAAATTTTGGGCTGCCATTATAATGCTTGGATTAGCCAGGACATTTTTTATTATAACTCCGATTGTATTCGTCTGAAAGAATGTCATATACACCTAGGATGGCTTGAGGGTGAGTAAATCATGGGGTAATTTTCATTTTGGGGCGAACTATCCCTTTAAAGTTAGGATTAGAACAAGTGGTGCTCACTTAAGAGCCAAATGGCATCCAGCTCCCTGTCTCTGGACGTAATAAGTGGAGCTTAACCTAGTCCAGAGGCAGCCTTTTTCAGCTTTCAGACACAGCCTATAACTGCGTAAAGGAATCATTCACTTGAAACACCACTACCATATGCTGCTGGGAGAAGCACAATGTTTTGTTTTGGCTTTGTTTAGAACAGTGGTCTCAAACTCAGTTCCTGGAGGGCCACAGTCCTGCACAGTTTGAGTTTGAGACCACTGGTTTAGAGCTATTTATATAGAGTTAAAAATGATAACTTTAATGATAAATATATTAGCGTCCACACCACGCTAATATACAAACGTTCTGTTTATTATAAGCATACCTTACGAAAAAGAAGTATACTTCATGTTCATTTTATGAAGTATACTTAAGTAATGTTCAAGTATATTTTTAAGTATACTTTATGTAGTAAGTATACTAATATCACTGTGTACTAGTAGTAAACCTTTAAGTGTTCTATTTTAATACAAGTAGTACATTTTTTAGTTTATGAAAGTACACTTTTAAGTGTACTCTCAGTAAACTACTAGTTAAGTAGTAAAGTATACTTGTAAGTTTTCTTTAAGTGAACATAACATTATACTTATAGTTTACCATTTATATATTATTTTTGCACTTTCAGTATACTACTATGTTCAGATGTAGATATAAATGTTTTATACTTGAAATACATTAAGTACATTCCTATGTACACTACCAGTGGACTAGCCTGCACAAAAATTTAGATACGCAGAATTAGGAACATATCTGTTTTATATCAATATTCTAATCAATATTTTCAAACAATGTAAGTTTAATAAGACTGTATGTAAAACTATGTAAAAAAAAAAAAAAAGTATATTTAATATGCTACTCAATCAAAAGATTAAACACAATTACAAGCCAAGTATACTTTGAATACTTATACTTTTAAGTATATCGCGATCAAAATATTGAGTACAAGTATAGGCCAAATATACTAAGACTTTTCTGTCAGTATATGTCAAGTATACTTACGTGCAATTTTAAGTATATTTCTGAGAAGTATATAAAAAAGGAGACTGAAAGTATACTTTCTTTTTTTTAGTTTAGTTTTAGAAGTATATTAATAGAACACTTGAATAAACTTCTTTTTCATAAGGGCATGCACTGCAGTTATGTCGCCTTCCGCTTTATAGGCTCAGGATCTTTAAAGCAGCCTGGATTCTGATTGGCTGTCAATGGTTTTGTCATTCATCAGCTGAAAAAAAAAATCGCTCTGAAAGTGATTCCAATGTTATCTTGTCATTATAGTTGTGGTGTGGTGCTATTCTCATAAAATTAGAATGATTATTAAAATGTTATAGTTCCCTTTCAATATCAGTCTTTCAACGTTGCATCATCTTATGACGCTTTGGGGAAACACCTTTCTCCTAGAAATATTAAAGCCTGATTGGACTGCGATGCCATGAGCGTCAGGATTTTCTGGATTCGGATAGCCCTTGTGCAGAATTAGCATCTGGCCTCCAACCTGCCGCACCTCCCCTTGAGCCGCGGAGAAAGAAGCAGCAGCACCCCTAGTTGGAGCACAATGTGTTCAAGGGTGAGCTCACACCGGCTCAGTGCCTATCCATCCATGAGTACTCCCCGGCCCATACCAATAAGGAAGGACCTCTCTCAAGCAAAGGGCTTAATCTGGCATCCCAATCCAGAATTGTGGAATCTGCACATCTAGCCACTCAGCAGAGCCCACCAGCGTTAGTTACTCTGCCTCAGTTTCACAGCGAGGTTAACTGTCAGTCAGTTGACAGGAATGACCTGGTGGTCAATTTTCTACGAGGCATGAGACGTGCGCGGTGTTTCAACCAGGTCCACTACTATGTTTATCATAACAATGTGGTGCCAGTGCTGCCGCAGTTTAGCCAACCCATTTACACCGAACCCCTGAAACGCTGATCTGGTAGTCCTCACTGCAGTGTTTTATCACCGGAGGCATACTGTTGCGAGACATATAATGCTATGCAACTTGTTATTCTACTATTTGTGTTCCTACTGTGAGACATTGTGCTTAGGGCCATTTGCTCTGCATATGCTGAGCACTGTTTGCTGTAATCTGCCTTATTCAGTAGAAAGATTCTGAGGAAATGCCGTTCCCTAACTTGTGTGCTTGAATGCCATTGGGGTGCAATCAGGCTTCAGTATTTCTAGGAGAAAAGTGTTTCCCCATAGCGTCATGGAATCAGGGAACTGAGGTTATGTTGGTAACCGGAGACATTATTGTTCTGGTTATCCTTGGTATGAATGGTTTAGAAAATTTTCGCAGGCAAAATCCAGTCGTTTCAATAATACTCCATGGGATCAGGAATTTAATCAAGAACAAAAGATGTCCCCACATAGTATTAGCTTCTTGTTTATTCAACTGCTGAATAAAAGCAGTGTCACTGTCACGTTTCAGGTCCAATAAAGCTGAAGACGGTTAGATTTACAAAGTAGAGTAGATATTTATGAAACAAAAGTCAGGTTGCTTCCAAACAGAATGAGACCGCGTGTATCAAACTTAACACAAACAATACTAGACAAGGACTGAAACAAACTGAGGGACTTAAATACATAGAGAATTAACTAAATGAAGACAGCTGTGCTCGTTAAATTAATCTCCATGACTACAGATAATGGTGGGAAACTAGAACAAAGGAAACAGGTAACTGAGGAATACAAACTAAAAGTCCATGAAAATAAAAATTACTGAACATAACTGTTACAGAACGCCTCCCTCCAGGAAGGCGCAGCCTCACGCCGTAAAATGGGCTGGTGGAGGAGGAAACCCTGGTGGAAGTAGCCAGGGTGGTGATGATAGTGGTAGCATCCAGGGAGGCGAAGATGGGAGGAGTGGCCAAGTGGTGACCCAGAGCACAGCCAGGATGAAAATCCATGGCGGATTCAATGGAGGGATAAGCCATGATGGGCGCAGGCGGAGAGCAGATGGGGCGGCCGACACAGACAGTTCTGGAGACCGAGACAAAGCCGCAGTGACAAGCGTCTGAGGTGGAACCAGGGTGCCCGAGGTCTGAGTCAGAGCTGGTGCGACAGAGGACCAATCGAAGCCGGCGGGAATGTGGAGCCCACTGGAGCCGAAGGGGTGGAGAGACAGAGCGGTGGATAGTCCATGCCACAGGTAGGTTGACAGCTGACCAAGGTGAAGCCGGAGGGACGAGGGAGCCTGGTGTAGCCTTAAGGCCGAAGGTCTCTGGTGAAGTGGAGGGAGAGAGGAGCCAGGGTGAAGGCGACAGGTCGACGGACCGAGGTGGAGTGATTGGATCAGTGGCCGGATGCGGAGCTGGGGGATCCACCCGCCTGGGCGAAGCAGGCGACCGCACGACCCGAGGCTTATCCATACTGCAAGGCATTAGGGGAGAAGACAAAGGGCTGAAGGGAACCAGCTGAGGCGGGGCTGAAGGGCTGGCTGAATTTTGCAGTGGAGGAGGGAGAGGGAGGTTAGGAGGGGTCAGCAATGATAACAGTGTCCATACAGGGTGATGAAACAATCTTTATGTTGGGTAGGACCAGTGATGATGAGGGCACAGACAATTCAGGGCTGGGTAGAACCAGCGATGATGAGGGCACAGGAAGTTCAGGGCAGGGTTGGGTGGGTAGCACATCCTCAGATTCCCAATCAGTCAATCAAGCTTACTTCAGTTTCCAGCTACACCAAGACTCCCACTGGTACGGGCGTTGCCGGCTCACACAAATGGTCAGACTCATGATGAGGCTCAGGCTCCTTCATGGGCATTAGCTCAGGCTCAGGGTCTTTTGTGGGCCACGCTGAAAAATGAAAATAATCCTTCCTTCCTTCTGCCCTTTAAAGTTGATAGGTAGGATGTTTTTTGGGTCCAGAATTCTGTCATGCTTCAGGTCCAATGAAGACGGTTAGATTTACAAAATAGAGTAGATATTTATTAAACGAAAGTCAGGTTGCTTCCAAACAGAACGAGACAGTGCGTATCAAACATAACACGAACAATACTGGACAAGTACTGAAACAAACTGAAGGACTTAAATACATAGAAGTAATTAACTATGTGAAGATAGCTGTGCTCATTAAATTAATCTCCATGACAACAGATAATGGCGAGAAGCTAGAACAAAGGAAACAAACTAAAAGTCCATGAAAATGAAACTGAACATAACTGTTACAGTCACACTTGTCGTCGTGGGAGTTAATGTATGTTAACAGACCATTGAACTGGGGAACATAGGACCCATTTTTATGTGTTTATTATGTGCCATATATTAACCCGGGGAACACAGAACCCTGAAACATAAGACCCTGGCAGCATAGGAATGACCCCATCATGGTGCTGTTTTCCGGATATCAGCATGGCGGTTATTCGGCCGTAGGAACAATGCAAGCCTGTACACTGTCAATACAGCACAATTTTTTATTTTTTTGTTTAATTTTAGCTTATTACAATCTAGAAATTGTTAAAGTATCCATGCATGAATTAACACACACCTGGATGATGATCTTAGAATACTGGGGCACTCTGTAGTTGATCAGGACCCCAATACCGCAGGGCACCAGGATCATAAACAGGCCAAAAGTGATGCTAGTGAAAGGAACATACTGCACCAGGTTTGGGAAACCCTGGCTGTACAGGTAGAGCAGGAGGGGCATCATACCCAATCCCAGTGCTGTGGAGCATGTAGTCATTACAATACTGAGAGAAAGGGAAAAAAAAAATTTAAATTAAGAAATATCTGTCAGACACACTAAAAAAAACAGTGTTTTAATTTGATCCATCCAACAACAGTGTAAAGTCTTCAATTATGTAATAATGGCGTTCAGTAAAGGAGCTAAGTGATAAAATACATTCTCTACAATTTTTTCTTTCTGTTTTCACACTAATATGAACAATACAGTCTCATTTTGGGTCTCCAGTATACTCACTAGCTCACTGGAAAAATACAAGAAGCTTATGTTTGGTTCAGTGTAATGGTATGTAGATTTTATTTGTGCCTGACCTGCATGACTTAAGCAGTGGGCAACTACTAGGGATGCACCGATAACATATTTTCCAGAACTAGGCCAATACAGAAACTCTATTTTTTGGTACTCGCTGATACCGATACAGATACCTGTATTTTCTCTGCATTTGTAGTTTTTAAATATATTAGGTAGATAAACCAAAAGAATATGAATCATATTCATTGGTTTAATTTGTTTAGAAAATATATATTTCCTTCAGTTTATTCATGCTTAATTATGTCTGTTAAAATGTATCGTACAAGCTTCTGTTACTTTCATTGCTCATCATATTTTATCTTTCATTTAATAGCAGTGCATATTTAGAGCTGCTTCAGCAGGGCTCAATGCTAAGGATTTTTTTTTCTATTGGCCTGGTTGGGTCAGTGGTTCAAATGTTTAGATGTTGTGGAACAGCCTGCCAGCACAACTTAGGGCTGCTCCCTCCCTATCACTTTTTAAATCTCTCTTGAAAACCTATTTGTTTTCTTTAGCTTTTAAATGATGTTGATGGTCTTATTTATTATGTGTTACTTAGTTTTCTGTTGTGTTTATCTGACTTGTACAGCACTTTGGTCAGTCCTCAGGCTGTTTTTAAATGTGCTTTATAAATAAAAGAACTAGAACTAGAATTAGATACCAGTGAAATATCACAATTCTCTATTACAGTTTTGATTCTACTGCAGAAACTACTAGCCTAATTAATGTAAATATAAAACGTTATTAAAGACAATTAAACAGTAATAAAATAAGAACAAATAATCAAATTCCAATTATAGCACAAATAAATTCAATATAACAAACATATAAATGAAATAAACAGTGCTTTTTTCAGGTAGGTCTAACAGTAGTTTTCAGGTACAAATTTGAATAAAGTAATCAAAGGTAAAATAACACTGTATAGTCTTCACTGTATAAATGAAATATAGATGATTTTTTATTGAAGTTACAAAAGTCATTCAGTCAGGAGCTGAATTTCAGTCATTGATTTCTTTGTCCTTTGTTGTTTGATTAACTTTAAAAACACAGCAGCATGTTTATTAAGATATTATGAATGCACAAATCAAATATCTACTGTTATACATGCGTTTTATATCTTTACTGTTTACGTTCACTTAAGACATTGCCAACTATGTTTACTAGAATACTCGCCAAGACAGGTGTTTTTACATAATTTTGTGTGAATTTGTCAGTTCAAGTGCAAGAAGATGTGAAAGAGAATTCAATTCAGTATTCAAACGCTGTCTGAGATTTCTTCAGTAAACTTCTTGTCCAGTAATAATGCAGGGAACCACTTGTTATAATAATAAATCACGTAACAGGTCAAGTTTTTACTGGCCCACATATATGATTTAGTTTTAATCCAAATGAGCATAACAAATACAAACTTTCCAGCGATGTCTGTGAAAAAAGGATGCGCTCGACAAGCTCGTGACAAACCTTCTCTGATATATCCATTCTGCTCTCTGTTTGCTTATCACAAGCAGTGTACTGTACACACTGCGTGGTAGCTATCGGTTGTTGGTATCGGAGCAATTTAATGAGTAGGCTACGAGTACACGAATGCAGTATCGGGCCGATACCGATACTGTTATCGGTACCGGTGCACCCCTAGCAACTATAATCTACAATATCTAGGATTTTCATTAGCTATTATTACCATATCACATTATTATTATAGTATATACAAATATATGTATGATAATATATATGAAATAATTCCAACGAGATGTTGAAATTTGAAGAAAATTGAAGCTCTGTTTGTATAATATAGGCTATACAGTGCATCCGGAAAGTATTCAGCACTTCACTTTTTCCACATTTTGTTATGTTACAGCCTTGTTCCAAAATGGATTAAATTAATTATATTCCTCAAAATTCTACAAACAATACCCCATAATGACGACGTGAAAGAAGTTTGTTTAAAATCTTTGCAAATGTATTAAAAAAAAAAAAAAAAAAAAATTCACATGTACATAAGTATTCACAGCCTTTGCCATGACACTCAAAATTGAGCTCAGGTGCATCCTGTTTCCACTGATCTTCCTTGAGATGTTTCTACAACTTGATTGGAGTCCACCTGTGAACCATTCAATTGATTGGACATGATTTGGAAAGGCACACACCTGTCTATATAAGGTCCCACAGTTAACAGTGCATGTCAGAGCACAAACCAAGCCATGAAGTTCAAGGAATTGTCTGTAGACCTCCGAGACAGGATTGTATCGATGCACAGATCTGGGGAAGGGTACAGAAAAATTTCTGCAGCATTGAAGGTCCCAATGAGCACAGTGACCTCCATCATCCGTAAATGGAAGAAGTTTGGAACCACCAGGACTCTTCCTAGAGCTGGCTGCCCGGCCAAACTGAGCGATCGAGGGAGAAGGGCCTTAGTCAGGGAGGTGACCAAGAACCTGATGGTCACTCTGACAGAGCTCCAGCGTTTCTCTGTGGAGAGAGGAGAACCTTCCAGAAGAACAACCATCTCTGGACTGTATGGTAGAGTGGCCAGACGGAAGCCACTTCTCAGTAAAAGGCACAAGACAGCCCGCCTGGAGTTTGCCAAAAGGCACCTGAAGGACTCTCAGACCATGAGAAGCAAAATTCTCTGGTCTGATGAAACCAGGCACCGCTCATCACCTGGCCAATACCATCCCTACAGTGAAGCATGGTGGTGGCAGCATCATGCTGTGGGGATGTTTTTCAGGAACTGGTCAGGATCGAGGGAAAGATGAATGCAGCAATGTACAGAGACATCCTTGATGAAAACCTGCTCCAGAGCGCTCTGGGCCTTAGACTGGGGCGAAGGTTCATCTTCCAACAGGACAACGACCCTAAGAACACAGCCAAGATAACAAAGGAGTGGCTTTGGGATAACTCTGTGAATGTCCTTGAGTGGCCCAGCCAGAGCCCAGACTTGAACCCCATTGAACATCTCTGGAGAGATCTGAAAATGGCTGTACACCGACGCTCCCCATCCAACCTGATGGAGCTTGAGAGGTCCTGCAAAGAAGAATGGGAGAAACTGCCCAAAAATAGGTGTGCCAAGTTTGTAGCATCATACTCAAAAAGACTTGAGGCTGTAATTGGTGCCAAAGGTGCTTCAACAAAGTACTGAGCAAAGGCTGTGAATACTTATGTACATGTGATTTGTTTTGTTTTGTTTTTGATTTTTATTAAATTTGCAAAGATTTCAAGCAAACTTCTTTCAGGTTGTCATTATGGGGTTTTGTTTGTAGAATTTTGAGGAAAATAATGAATTTAATCCATTCTGGAATAAGGCTGTAACATAAAATGTGGAAAAAGTGAAACGCTGTGAATACTTTCCGGATGCACTGTATATCAGTATAGAAACTTTAATGAGAAAAGCATTGGAGGATAGCTGCAGCCGATCAGTGACAAAAATATCCTGTTTCTTTCCTCAAATCGGAATTGGAATGAATGATACAGTAAATAATTAAATTAACTGCAATTATTTTATTTTTTGAGGGTTTCTAAATAAAAAATGCTGTATAGTTTAACAAATCAAACTCAAATTCCAAGTACCACAAGGAACACTCTAGAGTATGCAAACACTTTATGCAAACATCTGGGCTAAAAAAACCCACCTGATTTGCTTATCGTCAGTGATCTGTTATTGCCCAATTGGCTTTGCAAATGATTTAAAGAAAATCCATAGATCTTGCATTTTTGCAGGAGATTTCTCAATAAGGTGAAACTTATCTTTTCCCCATTATTCTACCTTGGGACAGTAGGCTATTTATTGTCTCAAGAATTACCTGAGGTTCATGTCTCCCTGAAGGGCCAGAGCAAAGATGTTTGAGATGTTTCCTCCCGGACAGCATCCACAGATTAACACAGTTAAGCTCTCCATAGTATCTAATTGACACAGCTTTGCTAGGCAGAAGGCTGTGAGAGGCATTATTCCATATTGAGCCCCAACTGCAATCGCCACCCCTTTGGGTTTGGTGAGATGATTCTTGATCTTTGAGATATCCATTGTGCAACCAAGAGACACCATGATGATAAAAAGAATGACAACTAATGCCAAGGGGATGACAATGTCTGCACTGTCACTGAATGCAGAGTCACTTGGAGTGGTGGTGTTTACATTCCTGTAGAAGCTTGAAAAGTTGGATTCGATGGTTGGATTGATAGTGACCACCATTTTTGACATTTTTTTTTTTCATAAACTGTGAGATATAAGAAAAGGGAAGTTAAAGTGTCAAACGAAGAGAAAGGAGCTTAAAAGGAAGTTAAAGTCTTTGTAAAGGCAATTCAGACACTTGTTTCTAAACATTATGTTAGAAATGTATTGCTGAAAACACGTTACAAAAACTGTGAACTATGTAGTACTGAATTGTGGAGTTAGACCGTTAAACAATTTTTCACCATTTTTGTATTCAGGATTGAGCATATGGCCCCTGGCCCCTTACAACTGGGATTCACTGATAATCCGCTGTTACTAGTGAATGGGGTCGAACTGACTATCTCCCGTACCGGCCTTCATCCACCCGTCCCGCCGACATCTGGTGCCATCGTCATCATCATCGTCAATGAGTGTACGTTTCCCGCGAGTGGGCGTGGGCGTGGTTTCAGCGCAGCCAGCGGACACGCCCCCAGCGTTTGAGAGAAGAGAATGCTTATTTCTTTAAGATTTTAATAAATTATTTTATTACCATGGCAGTTTTGTTATCATTCAAATTTGACTGGGTGGTTAATAACAAATTTTTCTGTGGTGTGACAAATTCAGAACACATATTTAATATTGCTTTACACGGACTTTAAAGGATTTTCCTAGCCTAAATATTTAAAAAATTAAAAAAAAATATGTACACGTACAACAACTGCAGACAAATATGGACCTAACCAAAATAAAGTCAGATGAAGATGCCGATGCTGATGCCGTGCTTGATGACTCCGGATCCGAACACTCTCATAAAGGTGATCCGCAGGACGCTCTGTTGTAGCGGCTCTTGGATTTATTCCAGGGAGATGACCATTTACATCTAAATGTTATTTAATTCACACAGAACCAAACTTAACAATAGATTTTACAATATAAACTGCGTTATCGTCCATTTTCAGTCAGATTTACTAAATATGAAGTGTGTGCCTGCTATTGTGCGTTTAACTTTAATCATGCCCAACATATATTTGTTTTAAAGCAGTAGTTGAGTAATTCACTCCGTGATTTGCTTAATAAAAGCCTACTTTAAGATTCTGATTTGCTTAATAAAAGCCTACTTTAAGATTCTGTTGACAAACATGTTTATAGTGCATTACTTTTGAACGTATTTATTGCTAGCGCAGCAAAAATAGACGTAGGCTAACTCAAGTAATTCGCGTGCGATGTATCTGGTTGCCATGACAACCTCGCGCTTGATTCTGACCTCTATGTAATCAATTAAACCACTTGAATGGTACACAGATTGTGAATTGGTAAGTTTACTATATAAAAGCTAAATTCGACTGCCCCCCCAAGCTCAAAAGGCTACGTCTATGCAAATAACATTTAAGTAATCCAGTAAACAACAACAACAAAGTTTAAAACTTGTTAAAAGTAGTCTATGTTTGTTTTTTTCTGTAGATAGATAAATCCCAAGCCTACCTTTGATTCATGTAGTGCTTTAGTGAATGTGCAGGATTCTCTAGAAAGCCTGAGTGAGCAAGTGAGAGAAAAATAGTGGTTTCCTATCTGTCCTCTGATCTGGTGCAGGTTTTTTTTTTCTTTCAACTCGTTTGTTCTTTAACCCTTTAAGGTCTAAGCTATTTATAACTGTTTTCACCTTATTTACATTTAATATAATGTAATAATTTCTGAACACAGACACAGTTGTACACAGCTCAAAACAGTGTACGCTGATCTGTTAGAAAATAACAATTATGACCAAACACACGTATAGATTTTGTCTCAGATTTTTTCACGCAGTTGTTACAAAAAAAGAGAACAACATTGAAAATATACTCATTTGCAGCATAAAATCAACCTTTTTCGTATGCGATGTATGCGACCCTGTACTACCAAAGTGATGGTATTTATTGATGTTTTTTACTTTAAAGTTTCACGCCATCAGAAACAGACAGTTTATGTTATGTTATGCAGATTGGTGATTTCTTTGATAAGTTTCCACAATCTTTGTCACCCTGAAAGCTGAAGTCTTTGCAAAATTGTGATTCTTATGTTCTTGCTTATGTGGTCTGTAACCACATCCTACACAATGCAGCACTCAGTCTCACACAATATGCCAATCAATTCAAGAACTAGAACCAATGTATATCCAAAATAACAAAATATTTAGTATATTTTCAGTTAGTCAGCCTCTACCAACTGAACAGCTCATGTTTTGATGTAAGTTGGCTTTTTATAGGCAAAAGGCTAGAGGTTATCTCCTTATCCTCATTAACATCAGTAGAGGTATAGGGAGAAAATACTACAGAAAACAAAACTAGCCAGTTATTATCATTTACATGCATTGGGCAGATGCTTTTATCCAAAGCGACTTACATGTATTCAGGGTACATTCCTTGGGAATCAAACCAATGATGATAATATTATATTATATTATATTATATTATATTATATTATATTATATTATATTATATTATTATATTATATTATTATATTATATTATATTATATTATCAGCAACAGTACTGTGAATTAATCAAGACCAGTTATGTATTTTTAATGATATATTATTATATTATATTATATTTATTATATTATATTATATTTATTATATTATATTGTATTATACTATATTATATCAACAACAGTACTATGAATAAATCAAGACCAGTTATGTATTTTTAATGATATATTATATTATATTATATAACAGTACTACCAATGATTTAAGATCACTTATTAAAAACATTAAAAAACATTATTTTAATCTGAAAAGTTTGTTCTTTTAAGACATATTCTTAATTTATAGTGCCATCTAGTGTTGAATATCAAATACTTTCTAAACATTCTATGAAAAATAAAATTATCTGAAAAGTGCACCACTATACCTTATGGTACATCAAAATTGAATTACTAATCTTATGTTATTAATCTCATGTTTTAAGTATTTTGCAAGCTTTTATCTAATATAATGGTACTTCTTACATTATGAAGTGTCATGACAGTATGCATATTTTTGTATTTGACTGATTTAATGTGTGTGTGTGTGTGTGTGTGTGTGTATATATATATATGTATACACTGGCATTGCGGAACCGGGTGGGACAGATTAATCCTGCAGTGAAGCAGAGCCCCCCTGAGGAGGTATGGGGGAAGGGTGCTGCTGGTGGGTCACGTAGATTGTCTGAGCTCATAGCTGTGAGCTGCCACATAGACAAAGCTGCTTTTTAGGGCGGCCACCCTTCATCCCGCTTCATATGTAGTCCTTTTTTTTTCTCCACATCCAGTACTAGCATGGAACATTGTGAAAATCACTGAAAGGGGTTTTGCTCTTAGGACTGCAATGCATTCCCAGTATTGACACCTAATGTTGTGCATTTGTGTACATTCTTTGACCACAGTAGGCACAATATGGATTAAAAAAATGTGCATGGTCTATATGAATAATTTAAAAAGGAAATAAATCTAATGCATGAGTTAATGAGAAGTTAGTTGGTTAATTAATGTTTAATTGCAATAACAGCAAAAAAAATTGGGTGACTTATTAGTTTATATATATGAGGTATGGAGAAGGGTGCTGGTGGGTCACGTATATTATTTGTTCTGATATAAGGTGAGTCAGAGTAAAGATACGGTAATAAGAAAGGGTCAGTGACAGTATTGGTGTGTTTGCACGAGTCCCCCTGTTTGGTACTCTGACCTTGTGGGGGAGTAAACACAACGATGTGCTTGTTTTTACCCTTTTACTGATCCAGTAACTCTTATAATCCACTGTTTAAGCTCCTTATCTGTAGCACTATTTTGAGGAGAGAGGGAAAAATACACTTGACATCTGACTTGCTTTTTAGGGAGTCTGACAGTTGATCTTTATTATTGACTGTTTATTTATAACCTGTACAGAATGATTTAATTTTAAATCATGTCTCTCAGAAAATACATAAAAGCTCTGTGGTCTTATAAAATACCAGCATGTGCACTGGATAATGGTCTGCTGTATTTATCTAGATGTGTGTGATAAGATTATAAGATAGCCTTTTTGACTATTAAGCAAAATTATTTTAGTATTTTTATTGGTAATAATTAATAGTGTGTGTCAGAATATTGAAACCATTATTTAGGCATTTATACTTTTTAAAATAAAAAACTGCTTTATACAGATTAAATTTTTTGACAATCACAGCAAAAATTATGTTGTTATTCTCAGAGATTTTGTAAGAATTATGAGTATTTTTCATTGACATCTGGACATTCTTTTGATATTAAATACAGAAGTTTTTTATCTGTTTTTTTATCCAATTTA